>JANEYF010004183.1:0-92169 GCA_029963845.1 Rhamnusium bicolor
TATAAATGTTGAAAAGTATCAAATTCTTGTGTAAGTTCTTCTGGTGTTATTTCTTGTTCTTCATTTTCACTTTCTTGTTGAGTTTCACTTCTATTTTTCAGTTTCTTCATCTTGTGCTCGATTTTCGTCTTCTTCAACAGATTCTTCAGTTCCGTCATCTTGATCACTTGGTTAAATGATTTATCTTGATTCTTGAAAGTGCATTTGCATTCTTGTTTATTCTTCCGGGTTTGTAAATTATTTCGTAGTCATACTCTTCTGATTTTAATCTCCAGCGTGCTAATCTACTGCCTGGATCCTTTATTGAAAATAACCATGTAAGAGGGCGATGATCTGTGATTAGTTTAAATTTCCTCCCGAAGAGATATGGCCTAAAATATTTAACTGACCATACTAAACTTAATAGTTCCCTTTCAATGGTTGAATAACGCGATTCTGCTGGGCATAATGTTCTTGATGCATAAGCTATAGGTAGATCTTTACCTATAGGTCCTTCCGAGAGTATAGCGCCAATAGCGAATGCGCTAGCATCTGTTGTTAATAAGAACGGCTCGTCAAAATTTGGATATATTAAAATTGGAGAAGTCATTAATGCTTCTTTTTAGTTCATTGAACGATTTTTCACATTCTTTATCAAAGTTAAATGGGATATCTTTTTTGTAATAATTTTGTAAGTGGTTTTGAAATTTTAGCAAAATTAGAAATAAATCGTCTGTAATAACCAGCTAAACCTAAAAATGATTTAATCTCTTTTTGATTCTTTGGTTGCGGAAAATTTTTTATACAATCAATTTTTTGTGGGTTTGGTTTTACACCATCTTTTGTAATAACATGTCCGAGATAAATTACTTCTTTTCTTAAAAATTCGCATTTATCAGGTTGTAGTTTTAAATTTGCTTGTTTTAATCTCCTAAAAATTTCTATTAGTCGAGAAATATGTTCATGAATAGTTGCCGAATAAACTATAATGTCATCCATGTAGACCAAACATCGTTCATTTTGAATCCCTACTAATATGTGATCCATTACTCTTTGAAAAGTCGAAGGAGAATTTTTTAATCCAAACGGCATTCTTAAAATTCATAATGACCGTTCTCTACCGAAAAAGCAGTTTTTTGTACATCTTTTGTATCTACTTCTATTTGATGAAAACCTGAAGCTAAATCCAAAGTGGAAAAATATTGATACTGTCCTAATTGATCTAATAAATCTGATATATTTGGTAAAGGATATTTATCATCTACAGTTACTTCATTTACTTTTGTGTAATCAATAACAACACGCCATCTAATTTTTTAGGTACTACCCACACTGGGGACGACCATGGTGAAACCGAATGTTGAATAATTCCTTGATTAAGCATTTCTGATATTTGTTTTTTTACTTCTTGTTTATGTACATATGGATATCGATACGATTTTGTATAAATAGGTTTTGCGTCGCCTGTGTTTATTGTATGTTTTTTTTCATTTGTAAACGTTAAATTGTCGCCTTCGATATAAAATATGTCTGGAAATTTTAAACAAACATCTGTGATTAAATCTCTTTCTTCCTCATTTAAATGTTCAAGCCGTAAAAGATTTTTTATTTGAGTTTTTCTATCATATGGGTCAATAGTTGATTTTGAAAATGTTTGTTTATTAAAATATAAAATTGGTTGTGGATTTGAAATTGTTTCAAATTGTAATTCTGAAAAATCAATTAATTTTGTAATTGCGTTTGCATTTAAAATTGTAGTGATGAATTCCCCATTTTGATTTATTTTTACTAATGAATTTGGTAAATAAACTCGATCTTTTTCTTGTGCTATTAGAATTACATCGGTATTAACTAGATTACATTTTAGTTTAATTACTTTTTCAGTTCTTGGTTCAATTAAAATTTTATTTGTAAAATTATTTTGTTTTTGAATTATTTCATTTTGATTTATTTAATTTTGATTTACGTCATTTTGGTTTATTTTTAAATTCGGTACTTGATTAATTTTATTTTGATTTTCTTCATCTCCCATTTTAAATAATTGAACAGTTTTAAAATTTGTAATTAATTTTCGATTTTTTATATCAACTATACCATCATAATGCTCTAAAAAATCTGAGCCTAAAAGACCGTCAAATTCAATGTCTAAATTACAAATATAAACTTTATGTGGGTCACCAGTATTAAAAGGTATGTAAGTTGATTGATTTATTAAAATTGATTGATCAGTTATACCAGAGACTATATGTACAGACTGCTCCTTCACTGTGTTAATTTTATTAACAAGCTAAAACCCAGTCAAATCTCTGAATTGTATAGTGTATACCAGTCAATATGAGATGGCGTATCAATAGTGCGTAGAGATCTACATTTCAGCTATACAAATTAGACCTGTTGCTTCGCGATGTTGTCATGCATGATTTCTAGAACCATACTATTCAGCATGCTGATTTTTACTACGGCCAGCGAGATAGTGTAATATCAGAGACCAAGTAATAAATCATATTAGTTAGGCATTTGAAATATCGAAAATACTAAAAACACCTTTATTTTTACTAGTTCCCTCCTATTATTATGTGTAGGAAAGCATTATTTAAATTGATTAAATTTGACTTTAATTATGAGCATTACTGATATTGTCTCTCGTTACATCAAAAGCACAAGAAAACAAAACATGTAAAATATTATTAAATAATAAGTACCTATAGTTTGTTTATTTTGATTAAATGCAAATTTATAAATATTATATTATAAGTTCTTAAAACCATATTGTAAATCCATAACTTTCATAAAATAAAGCATTACATTATTGTTATTGGATGGATAATTATTGATTTAAGAGTTTTTAGTTTTGAGGAATTTATACCTTCATGTGCGTACAATCTCATTTCAGAATAACTTAGCCCTTATTGGATGCAATAAAGCAATAAACCTAGTGCAAGCACGAAACTTTATTTGAGTAGGTATTATACGCTTGCAAATAATATTTGTGATTACTTCTGTGGTTTTATAGGTTTTATACTATAATTAGCAAGATACTCAGTTTAATAATTTAGAAATTTTTATTTATGATAGTGACATTTTTCTGTGATAGTAATCTTTTTATGATAGTGACATTATAGAGTATACCTAAGTGTTTAATAACAATAATTATTAAGCAATAAAATGTCTCGCTACTGTGAATATGTAAATTGCAGGCAACTTTCAAAAAAAACCTGATTTGAAAATGTATTCATTTCCAATAAAGAACCCACAGATTTTAAGGGAATGGATTATTAATACAGGTAAGATATGAACTTGCATGCATTTTAATATCAACCAATATGATTTCAGTACTTCAAATTTTCGTAAGAAATTTCACTTTTGAATAGCATTTTGATGTAAATAAAAAAAGTTTTTTAATTGTATTATATTTTCATAAGAATTTGCTTCCTATACCACTTCCGTAAAATGTAATGATAGACATACATGATTCATCATTCTACAGCCTATAACTTTCAAACTAATTGAGATATCAGAAAAATGCAAAGAGCAAAAGTTCTTCCCCCTTCATCAGACTACATTATGGTATTTTCGAAAAAACAAAAAACCATCTTTTTACACTCCAAATATTATAATGTTCACACCAGATTTAAATTCACCGTCTAAAATCGACCCCAATTTGGTAATAAAATTATCCGATCAAATCGGAATATCACTGATGGCCCTCTGACAGGCAAAACTTGTTTTAACCATTTTTCCAATAAATTCAAAAATTCTTCGATTAACTTTCTGCCTATTTTTTTCACTATTCCAACTGCAAAATTATGAAATAAAAAAGTTGAAAATTAACGTCTATTATACTGGGTGTTCTATTTAGATGCTAGCGTATTTCATTATATTAAATTTTGTGTTTATTTAAATTTCGTCTATTTTTTGCATTGCTTTTTTGTTTTTTTCTAAAATGTCATGAATCATGATGCAGCTTGAGGAAGGCAGCAAACTTTTGCTCTCTGCATTTTTTTGATATCTTATTTAGTTTAAAAGTTAAATTCTGTAGAACCATAAATCAAACAGTTAAAATCATTAGAATCAAAAAATCAAAAAGAAAATGCAGTATTAGCCATGATTTGATCGCATAACTTTATCACCAAGTTGGGGTCAAACTTGGACGGTGATTTTAAATCTGGCGTGGAAGTTTTAATATAAAAAAAAGAAAAAATCGGCTCTTTTCAATTTTTGGAATGTAAAACGAAGCTTTTTTGAACTTCATAATGTAGCTTGAGAAGGCGGAAAAACTTTTGTTCTCTCTGTTTTTCTATTATCTCGATTAGTTTAAAAGTTATAGCTGTAAAACGACAAATCAAACACTTTGTATGTATGTGGCTGATAGTAATAATAGTGAAAAACGAGAATCGAAGTAATTACGAAGCTCATTATTTAATGTTCTATCCAAATCCATAAAAATGTGCAAGACATTATGTTGAAAATTAGTTGCTCCGGTAAAAGATTAATGGCGAGATTTAGAAGTAACATTTTTTGTTCTGCATGTAGGATATTTATTTAAATATAAAACACTGTAATGCAGTGTTTTTTAATCAAGACATAATTAAGAATAAGTGGAGAACCATATCCCAGTTACAGTGTAATTTACAATCGGTATATACATACACAGGGTGCCCGATTTTCGTTGTCCACCATTGGTATGTCGCTTATTGTAAAAGTAAAACTGCAAGTTTAAACGTGTCACTTCTTCGTAATTTTATACTGAATAAAGTGCCGCTGAGAAATGTTCATGATCTGCGTCTGTTTGGAGGTTATGGCCTAAAGAAAACGAAAATTTTCGATTTTCGGATTTTCGCTATTTGCTCAGTTGTCTTTTAAAATATCTTAAATCCATTCTTAAAAACATTTTATTTTTATTTCCAATGGTGGCTTTAGTTTTGACGTAATACGTTTTGTTTGTCTCAAGTCATCATCAAAAAAGGACAACATATTGTTACGTGTTTGCTATCCACACAAACACCTCTGCTCGTAGATTCCTTGATTGAAAGTCCAGGTAACACTTATTCACTACTTTATTTACTAATTAACAATTAATAACAATAGATTAATTACTGTCTTAACTATAATCACACTAGAACACTTATAAGTCTCTTTCTTATTGCTTCTTTACTCGTTCACGTTCAACTTAAGATTAAATCTCGGCCCACCGTGCGTCTTATTTATACATCCATTGACCCAGTCTAGAGCACTCCAGATTATTCCCGGTCGTTCGTGTACAATTCCAGCCTAATCTAACCAGTCTACACAGTCCAGTGGCGTAACACTGCCCCCTCCTTAAGCCTGAACGTCCCGATCAGGCAATTCATTGTTCCCTGTATACTTGGCTAGTCGGTCTATATGCACCACCTTCATCTTAGATTTTAGATTTTGTTGAATTCTATATACAACGTCGTTTAGTCTAGTGACGACAGTGTAGGGACCTTCCCAGGGCGGGTGAAGCTTCGGGGATCTGCCTTTCTTTCGTTGTGGGTTATATAGCCAAACCAAATCTCCAGCCTGAAACCCTCCTGAATTTGCCTTAAGATCATAACGAGCCTTTATGCGATCACTTGCTATGGCAATTCGGTCTCGTACCAGCTCATGGATATTCCTTAGCCGTTCACCTACTTCATCGGCGTAGTCATTTATGGAAAGTCGCTCCTCATCTGGCGTGCCAAACACCAAGTCACATGGCAGTCTAATCTCACGTCCAAACATCACGCGAGCCGGCGTCTGTTTTGTTGTTTCATGAATGGAGGCCCTGTAGGCCATAAGGAAAAGAGGTAAGTGACGGTCCCAATCTCTCTGATGTTTCTCAACCACTTTGGATAGGTGCTCCTCCATGGTTTTATTATATCTCTCCACCATTCCGTCTGATTGTGGATGTAGGGCTGTTGTTCTTGTCTTATGAATTCCCAGTAAGCGACACATCTTCTGAAATAACCCTGATTCAAAGTTTCTTCCTTGATCCGAATGCAATTCTAGGGGCACGCCAAATCGACATACTAGATTATCTACCAGAGCTTGAGCGACAGTGGCTGCTTCTTGGTTGGATATGGCATAAGCTTCAGGCCACTTACTGAAATAATCCATGGCAACTAAGATGTATTTGTCACGGGGAATGGACCAGCTACATCGATCGCAATTCGCTCAAAAGGAACCCCTACGTTATATTGTTTCATTTGGCCCTTACTTCTTGTCCGTGGCCCCTTACTTGCCGCACAAACTTCACATTTGCGGCACCAAGCTTCCACATCTTGGCGGCTGTTCACCCAGTAGAATCGTTCGCATACTTTAGTGAGAGTTTTGTTGATGCCAAAATGTCCGCCAGATGTTCCATTATGCACTTCCTGGAGTACTTTTGATATGAGACACCTGGGAATTACCAATCTCAAAGAAATGTTCTTCCCGTCTGGACTTTCCCAAGCTCTTTTCAACAGTCCATCCTCTACTCTAAGGGAATCCCATTGTGCCCACAAAGCCTTCAGTCCCACCGCCTTGTCTGAAATGTCCTTCCAGCCTGGTCGGGCTCCTCTTTCTTTCCATTCCAGAATAGGACCAGTTTCTTGATCTTTTAACTGCTCTTCTCTTAATGTCTCTCTTGTCCAATCGTCAGGAACATCAATTTTAACGGTGTTTACAATTATTATCCCTTGTTGTTTTTCTACCCGGTGGCAGTGCTTGCAGTCTTCCCGACAGGGTCTTCTGGAGAGAGCGTCTGCATTTCTATGGGATTTTCCAGGACGATGTTCGATTTTAAAATCGTATTGCTGCAGTTTTTCTATCCAACGAGCTAGTTGGCCTTCTGGAGTTTTCAATTGTAATAACCACTTTAATGCAGCATGGTTGGTCCGAACTTTAAAATGTTGTCCATATAGGTATTTGTGAAAATGGTCTATGGACTTGACAATGGCCAATAGTTCCCTCCGTGTCACACAATAGTTACGTTCTGGCTTCGACAACGTCTTGCTGAAATACTCAATTACTTTTTCCTGTCCATTTTGAATTTGGGAAAGAACACATCCAAGTCCAGAATTACTGGCATCTGTGTCTAATACGTAGAGGCCTTTCCGTTCTGGGTATGAAAGAACGGGACTCGAACACAGTCTTGATTTTAGTGTTCTGAATGATGTTTCGCACTCTTGTGTCCATTGGTACTGAACCTTCTCTTCTGTAAGCCGGTGTAGTGGCTTCGCAATATCAGCAAATCGTTCCACAAATCGTCTGTAATAAGTGCACAGACCAAGGAAGCTTCGTACTTCGTGAACATTTGAAGGCCTCGGCCAATCTCGTACTGAGGAAATCTTGTCTGGATCTGTTCTTATCCCCTCCGAAGACACGACATGTCCTAGGAATTTTACCTCTTTCTGGAACATTAGGCACTTTTTGGGATTCAATTTCAGGTGTGCATTTTTAATTCTTCCAAACACTTCTTGAAGGTTCTTCAAATGCTCCTTAAAATCCCGTCCCATAACCATCACATCATCAAGATAAACTAGACATGTCTTCCAAGTTAGTCCTCGCAGTACCAGTTCCATCAGTCTTTCAAAAGTCGCTGGTGCATTGCACAGGCCGAAAGGCATTACAGTGAATTGATAAAGGCCACTTCCTGTCGAAAAGGCTGTCTTGTCTTTGTCATCTGGATGAAGTCCCACTTGCCAATATCCACTTCGAAGATCTAGAGTGGAAAACCACTGTGAACCTGCCAGCGTACTTACTGTGTCATCAATTCGGGGTAACGGATAGCTGTCTTTTCTAGTGACGTCATTCAGCTTCCTGTAATCGACACAGAATCTTAAAGTTCTGTCTTTCTTAGCAACCAAAACTACTGGCGACGACCAAGGACTGGTTGATTCCTCAATAACTCCGTCTTTAAGCATCTTCTGTACCATTGCAGAAGCCTCTTCTTGTTTTGCTAATAGGAGCCTCCTAGGTGGTTGACGAATAGGAGCTGATTCACCAGTATTTATCCGATGTTGCACTATGTTGGTCTTCGTAAGAGCTTCTGTGTCCTTTGCAAATACTGTACTTTCTTTCTTCAAAAATTTTAAAGCTTCTCTATGTTCATCTGGAGTTAAATGGTCTAACTGGGCATTTAACATCTTTACAACTTCTTGGTCCATATCTGTAGACGAAGCTCCAATGATTTGTTCTTCACATCTCGCAATCCATGTGACTGGTTCGTAGGTGCCAATTGCTTCACCTTCTTTGAACGTCACTGAGTGTGAATTTAGGTTAACCACTCTAATCGGTATCTTGTCTGTAGTCTGTGTTAAAGTCCTTGCTAGGATCACATTGTCTGTCATTTTAATTGAGTCATCCTTCTCAACGAGTCCAAAGCGGTATCCCACAGAATTTTCCTCCAGGACTGCCTCAATTACTTTCTCTGTTCTTGCAGGAATTTTTATGGTCCTCGAAGTTAGTAGCCTAATATTATGGAATTTTTCATCTGCCGTTGAAAGGATAATTTCTTCATTTCCAATCCTGAGAACTCGTTCTCCAACGTCAAGCACAAATCCATATTTTTCCATAACGTCTAATCCTAAAATGAAGTCATCTGTAATGTCAGCTACGATAACTTGATGTTTAAAACATAAGCGGCCAATCTGCAGCTCCATGTCGACCTCCCCATGAACCGCCGCCCTATCTCCCGTAGCTGTTCGGATGACTAATCCATTCTGTTCTTTATTTACTTTGAAACCCATTATGAATCCTGCCCGTACTATTGATGACGTAGCTCCTGTGTCGATTGTGAACACACATTTCTTCTTATTTACATAACCCTCCAACAACAGACTACTTTGAACTCTCCGAAGTTGGGAAACTTTTATTTCTCGGGGGTCACAACATTTCTTGGCCAGCGCAGCCCCCAAATTGCCAGCCATCTTTAGTTTTCCTGAGGCTCTTCAACCACAGCAGCATTTACCCTTTCTGGGCTGCGTTGACGACAGTTCCTCTTGATATGGCCCACTTTGCCACACCTATAACAACGGATGCCTCCATTCGGCCGCCCACTACTTTGTTGTTGATCTTGTCTCTGCTGGGAGTTAGATTTTGTCAGTAGTTGGGTCATCATCTTGTGTAGATCAGATATCAGATATCAGATTCTGTGTTGTGTTGTCTGGCTTGTCTTCCTCCACACTCACAGCTCGTACTCTCTGATTTGATTGTGTGGTATCCTTATAGGCAGCCTCAATCTCCAGTGCATGTACTAAAGCCTCACTACTAAGCTTATGCCTGGCCAACTTAAGAATTCGCCTAACTTCCTGGTCCCTTACTCCATCAATAAATGTACCAACTGCTAACTGTTGTTGAAATTCCATTGGTGCATCAGGATAGGCTAGATGGGCTAATCTTTCTACCGCAGCTTCGAACTCCTGGAGGCTTTCTCCACCTCGTTGTCTGCGTGATTTGAGCTGAGCCTGATATACTTGGGCGAGATGTTGGTCGCCATATCTTAGTTCTAACGCTGCCTCCAAAATGCTAAAGTTTTGTTGCTGTGCGGCAGGAATTGTTTGGAGCAGGTCTAATGCTTGGCCCCTTAGTGCTAATACCAATGCTGTTGCTTTTTCCTCATCGTTCCAGTTATTTGAACGTGCAGCTGCCTCAAATTGTCTCTTATATGTTGACCATGAACTTTGACCGTCGAAGAAAGGTGGTTGTAACCTAGTACCAGACGACAGTACTAACTGGCCACCCTTCTCTCAATTGTTGCTTGAGTCGGGCTACTTCTGCTCTGACTTCGGTTATTTCCCCTTCAACTTGAATGACTTTTTCTTTAACTTCACTGACCTCTCCTTTAACTTCACTGACCTCTCCTTTAACTTCACTGACCTCTCCTTTAACTTCATTAACTTGTCCTTCGACTTCACAAACTTTCCCTGCGACTTCAGTGACTTTTTCGATAACATCTCCTTTAAATTTTTCAGTGAGGGAGAAAATGGCTGCCTGTTGTTCCTCTAGGCTTCTTTTTATATCTTGGTTTTCCTCCATCATTCCAGCCTAATCTAACCAGTCTACACAGTCCAGTGGCGTAACAATATTTACATAGGTATAACTATTTTAGGAAACTCTAAACTACTGGACATCGATGAAAAAAACTGAAATACAGATGTGTGTGAGAAGCATTTTTACGAAAATTCATTTGTAGATGCTGAAACAAAACATCGACTGTTGCGAAATGCAGTGCCAATTCCTCTCAATGCAAATGAAATCCCTGGTACTTCACACTCCTCGCCAATTTTATTTAGAGCAAGTGGAACATCTACTACTCCTCGCTCCTCTCCAGAATTAATTGTAACCAAGCCAAAGAGGACTTACTCCGGGCGGAAATTAACGCATAATATATTAAATGTGGAATCATCTTCCAGTAGTTCTGAAGAACAAATTCAGAGAATTATTAATATGCCTAGCCCGCCGGTAAAACGAAAACGTGTAGAGGATAGCTCTAAATTAAAGACTGAAATCAAAAAACTTAAAAAAATACTAGGTACCAAAAGGGCACAAATTTCTCAGTTAAAAAAAATAATAATGAAAAATTCCAAACTCCAACACTGCCAGAACTAATTCAAGAATTTGATTTCCTTTCTCCCCAGTCTGAAACTATGGCTACAATGCAATTTAAAACTGGCAAAAGAAAGTGGACAGTTGCAGAAAAAAAATTTGCTTTAATGTTTTATTATAAATCTCCATCGGGATACATACATTTAAAAAACAATAAGATTATTTTACCTGGCTTGTCTACCATACGGAAATTGATCGGATCCTCAAAATTTGTAACCGGATTTAACCGGAAATACATGCAGCAAATAAAATCAAAGTTTTTGGGAAAATCTAAATATTTTAAACACTGCTGTGTATGCTTTAATGAAATGCATATTAAAGAATATCTTGAATATTCTAAAGAAATGGACGTTATAGAAGGACTGGAAGATCTTGGGACTTATGGAAGACAACCAAAAAATGCGAAGTCGGTTCTTGTGATTCTAATTAGAGGCCTATATTTTAATTGGAAGTTACCACTTGCATATTTCTTTTCTAATTCAGGAGTGAAATATGCACAATTAATAGATATAATTAACGACACAATAATAAATTTACCTAAGGTCGGTTTGATTCCAAAAATAATGATTTGCAATCAGAGCACCACCAACCAAAGTGTCATGAAGAATTTAAAAATAACACCAGAGAAGCCATATCTTTCCTCAAATGGCAATAAAGTGTATGCAATTTATGATGTCCCACATTTAATAAAGAGTGTTAGAACAAATCTGATGAATGGCGACTTCATTTACAAAGATAAAAGAATATCTTTTAAAGATATTAAAAGCGCCTATTTCATCAATAAAAGGAATAAAAAAAGTAGGAGTCTTTTAAAAATAACAGACCACCATATATTTTCCAATACATTTCAAAAAAATGAGTGTAAAATTAGCAACACAAGTTTTAAGTTATTCAGTAGCATCCACTATTAAAACTTGTATTGCTTCGAGGGAAATCACAAGTGACACTGCAGAAGATACAGCGAATTTTATGGATAATATAATAATAATAATAATAATAATAATAATAATAATAATAATAATCGCCTTTATTACAAAAAAAGTAAATAATTACACGAGTCAGTAAATAATGTTGAAATAATGTGAAAAAAAATGTAAGATGTAAAAGTATGTAATTACAAGCTATTAAATGTGAAATACAGCACTCAGAGGGCGAAGTTTAGCCAAAGGCTATTCTTACACTTAACCCAGTGAATGCAAAGAAAGAATATATATATTTTATTCGAGAGAAGAGAATTAAGCCAAGAGATATAGTAAATAGATAATTGTATGATAACTATAAAATATTTAATAGTATGGCACCAGTATAGTTGACATAATATATTAAATGCACGATCACTGCCTAGAAAGTAAATGAGTTTTTACCTTAAATTTAAATCTGTCACTTTTTAAAATTTTTAGATGGTCAGGAACATCATTGTAGATACGCACAGCATTATAGGTAAAAGACCTCTGAAACATGGAAGTCAAATGATGAGGCATTGTCAACCCTTCTGCAGACCTTATGTTACGCTGGTGTATATTCGATCTCGGAAATAACTTATTTAACAAGGGAGGGTGTAGTTTTAAATTTAATAATTTATGAACAAACGAAGCAAAATGCAGAACTCGCCTATTTTCCATATTAAGCCAACCAATTTCTTTTATTTTATTGGAAATGTAATCGAACTTGCGAAGTTGAAAAACAAATCGACAACACATATTCTGCACTTTTTGAATTCTATTTTAGTGCACAACATCCAAGCAAGGACCATAGATAAAATCGCAGTAATTAAATAATGACAAGACAAGAGAATCAGAGATAACAACTTTTAAATTTTGACTGATAATAAATCTGCTAGAATATAATAACTTAAGTGAGATGTATGTTTTTTTTAATAAAGTATTTATGTGAGTTTTGAAACGTAAATTTTCATCAATAATTAATCCCAAATTTTTTGCATAGGTAACGACAGGTAATGATATATTATTAATTTTAATATCAATATTATTTTGAACATAATTTGCTTTGTTTTGCGAACCAAAAATCATAATCTGCGATTTATTTAGAATTAAGTTTTAAATTATGTTTTAGACATAAATCATATAGTAAATTTAATTCATTGTTAATAAGATACTGAGTGTAGGACATCATCTGCGGCAAAACTAAAATATATCTGCGAATGATCTGCATACGCTTGAATTTTACAATTTTTTATTGACTTCAAAATATCTGCAGTATATAATATAAATAGGAGAGATCCGAGTATGGATCCCTGAGGGACACTAGAATTTATATTACAATAAGGCGAAAACCTATTGTCACTTTTAATTTTTTGCTTCCTATTTAGAAGATACTTCATATTTTTGTTTGACTTCTGTTACAATGTGCTTCGGAATACACCAGAAAATTAGGCAGAAAATAAATTCACAAACTTTTGAAAACTATAGATAATATTAATAACTGCTTATTTTCAGAAACATTGAGGTAACTCCATGAGTAACACAGTTATCTCATAAAAACCGCGTACTACGATAGGTAGGTAATAGAAGTTTTGCGAAACCTGCCATCATGCCCATCCATATTAGATATGAGGGTGGTCGGACTTAAAATTGGCCACACTGTATAATAAATTCAAAAACATTATCCATGGAAATATCTTAAAGGATTCCTCTGCATTCTCATTTAATTATTATGTAGACAGACAGATATTGTTTAAAAACTGTTTTAAAATTATGGTAGAAAGCATATTTCCGTTCATCTGAAAATCGTTTTTTTTTTCATGATCACAATGCATCCTGTATATAATAACAAGGAAGGGAGAAGAAATATACTTAAATACAAAATTTAAGTCACCTATCTGTTTATTATTATTTTTTTTTTTGGTTCGTAGTATTTTTTTGCATAATTGATTGTACGCGAAGAACAAAAATTTCAAATTAATATTATATTCTATTGAACAAATAGTAATTATAAAATACGTATATATTTTAGTACCCTACTTTAAAGTGCACAAAAAAATGTAATTTATTTACAGAAAATTAGACATTTGTTATCAGATTTGTTCAAATAATAAAATAGTCCGACGCCGCGCCGGCCTCCTTCTGCTTTAAAAGCCGACTGTAAGTTTACCAGCGGCCAGCAGCCAGCCAGCGCACTGAAAACAAATTAAACATGCTGGATATTTACTACCTTCTGCTACCTGCCTCATGAAACAATTATTTGGCAACAACGTAATATCTAGTAGGGACAATTTGTGCAGCTAGTAGGTTCGCTGGCTAAACCTCGCAAATAAGTAAATGCTCATGACATCTATGATGTATTCTCCTGATTAATATTTTATTAATGATCCCTCCATAAGCATGGAGCGGTCTGTACATATAGTCTCTGGTTATACCTTGAATTACTAAATTTTCTGGATATCTTTGTGAATATTTTTCAACAGTTTTTGGTTTGAATATTGAAAGTCCCGCACCTGTGTCTATTAAAATTTTGAAAGTATTTGTTGTACCTTTTATATAATACAAATTATTGAAATTAACAGTTAATAAATTTTTTACATAAATTTCTGTTCGTCTGGGCTCTCTAATTTGAGTGTTTGTAATTGATTTTCTGTTTGAAAAATTCTTTGGTGTAACTCCGAAGGAGGGTCGTCTAGATACGGAGTTAACTGAAAATTTTGATCTGTTTGTTCATTAGAAAAATTTCGTTCATTAAAATCTTGTTGGTAATTGTTTTCATATTCATTTACATGATGATATCTTTGTTGAGAATTTTGTTGAAAATAATTTTGATTATTTTGAGGTCGTTGATTTACATTAGGTCCATTTTGGGATTGATTTTGATTAAAATTTTGTGGTCTTGAAAATTGATTTTGATTTTGTTGAATTGGGAAATTTTGTCTTACTTGAAATTGTTGTTGTGGATAAAAATTTCTCGATTGATTTTGGAAATTTTGATTTTGTCTCATTCTACATTCATTAAAAATATGTCTTTTCTTTTTACAATATGAACATATTTTTTGTTGTAAATTGTAAGAATTTGTTATTTTTTTTATTTTGATTATTTACGACATTTGTGGGTCTTTGAAATGTTTGTTTTTCGAAATAAGAGAGTTGTAACTCCCTTCGAATTCTCATTGATGCAGTTAATATATCTGGAGGATTTCCAGCTCTAATTATTTGTCCTAATCGCGGTTCTAGTCCAGTTAAAAGTGTAGTAAGAGTCATTTGTTCAATCAGTTGTTGTTGTGCAACTTTTTGCTCTTGATTTAAATTTTGTTGCTGTATACAAGCATGCATTTTAGCATTGTGAGTTTGTAAACGTGATACAAAAGTTAAAGGAGATTCATTAGACAATTGATGAATTCGTGGTAAATCTTGTATTAATGAAGTCAAATCTCGAGAATCACCGAAATGTACTGTTAATAATTGTCTTATTTCTGCCCAAGTTTGTGTATCTCGTGAATTTATTAATTGAGCTGCTTTACCTCGTAGTTTATTTTTGATATGTAAAGTTAAAAGAATTACTTGATCATCTATACACATTCGATAAGCACAGTTATATGCATTGATAAAAGTATTTAAAAAAATTTGATCCCCATCAAATTCCGGAATTAAACAGAAAATTTCCGAAAGTTTGTATGGTTCAATAGTTGTTTCTGATGTAGCCATTGTTTTTATTTTATTTTTTCTTTTATTTTATTAATAAAAAAAAATTATTTAGTTTTATTTGTAATAAAATATTTCTTACTTATACTACAAAAAATTCGTTACTTCTATAAAGATTTTTTTTTCAACAGAACTTTCCTTCCTCTTTTTATTATTATAATATTATATTATTATTTATTTATTTAAAATATATTTCTTAGTATTATCACACTTAAAATCATCAATAAATAATTATTCTATAAAATCATCAATAAATAATATAAGCAAAGATAAGATGATTCAAAAATATTTACTTACATTAAAAGAATGTCCATGTCAGATCTGTTTTTGAAAATTGAATGCTACTTCGTAAGCCTAAGTCCACTGAAATTTCCGCTGCCAGGGGTGTCACCAGGTGTTCCTTCCACAGGGAGTTTCTTCAATGTCGAAGACACCAACCTTCAAGATGAGACTGGATTCTTTAATGTTTTAATAAGAGGATTTTTTCTTTATTTTCTTTGGACTGTTTGTTCAGTCGTCTTGTTTGTTTTAATTGTTTCCTTTTCTTTATAGCCTTGTGATTTATTAACTTCAAAGGTTTTTCTGTCCCTTTGTTTTTCTTTGTGTTCTTCTTTATATTCTTGAGTTTTTGTACGTTTTTCCATTAATTGATAATTTTCTTGACTTATTTTTTCTTACTTCTTTTTCTTCTTTAAAATATTGAAAAGATGTATTTTCTGATGTTGATTCTTCTTTTAAAGGATTGGAATCCACCGTGAATTTTTCTTCTTATTTCCCGATTTTAGAAATTTTTAATAATTCGCGTTTTTGAGATATCCTACCGACTGCGCCAAATTTGTTACGGGAACGTTTGCAGAAAATACTTTTTAAAAAATTGAACAACTTTATTAAATAAACGATTACAATATTGAGAGAATAACCAAGCTTGGTATTCTCTTAATTATTACAACGAAACAACTAACGTAAACTACGGTAAAGCAAGACTAGATCTGAGGTAAAGCAATACTAACTTTGGTTTACAAATGTTGGCTTTTATATCTTTGAATCTGCTGACGTTTAGATTTCGAGAACTTGTGCAATATTGCGTTATAGAAAAATAAAGACATAAATTAGTCAAAAAAGATCCTTGCAGAAAAATATCAAATTTCATTATGCCTTATGTAACAAAATGATTAATCAGCAGTTTCAAAATTAACAAAACAAATAATGTTTACATTGAAAAAATAAGAGTAATTAAAATGTATAAACAATAACAATATAAAGTTTTACAATAATTGCGTCGTAGTTGGGACTTGTAATATTTTAATATAAGGGGTGGATTTTCATATAACATATATATATATATATATATATATACATATGTAATATATATATATATATATATATATATATATATATATATATATATATATATATATATATATATATATATATATATATATATATATATATATATATATATATTGGTGCGGGGTACATAGTCACTTCAAAAGTAGATATATAAGATACATTGTGACTTCATATATGACGAACTCACTTCCGTTTTCGGAAGTCACAACGAAATGCCATAATATTTACAGAAATATGAAATAGATGTCACTAATAGTCTGTTTCTAAAAATTAATGTTGAAGTCAGTTGAGCCCCCATGTATCCTGAAAATTTTATTTTAGTTCCAGTATAGATAATTGGCGCTAGTGTCATATATAGATGCATCACGGGCAGAACGAAGACACTTCTGTAGTATTTGCCTATGTGAAATGCGGCAACAACGCGTCGTCGCCTGGTTAATATAAATGTGGTAGTGTTTTATTTTAAAATTATAAATCTGGTGTCACTTCCATTTTAATATTTTTAAAATGACTTCGAGTGGCCGTTTACTTGTGAATATGGTAATTGACAAAGGTAAGTTATTCTTAAAATTATTGTTTTAAAAATTATTTGGTAATCCATAATGGTCAGTTTATATCGTTGAGTATTCTGTATTGCACCAAAATTTAATAAGACTTGTATAAGAAAATTTTAGAATGTTTGTTTAAACTTTTTTAATAAAAAATATATTGGTAAATAAAAGTTCATCAATAAAATATTTGAGCAATTTTTATTAGCAGGAATGTAATTATTATACTTTTTAATTAAACAAAAAAATGTGTTTTCAAAAAAAATGTAGGAGATGTGTTGTAGGAGCTCAACTTACTAGAGATATTTGACAAAACAAATAATATAGATAGATATGCAGCAAGTTGTAAGTAATAAAATAATTAAGAATATAAAAATATTGGCAATATAAAAATAAACACTTTTTGCTTCTATATTTAAATGTTGGATTAAAGCAGTATGTATATACATATTTATGTACATACATTGTTTTGAAAGTAAAATATAGTCTCAATTTGAAATCAGGTTTCATGCCAGGCTCTCCGAAGCATTGTTAAAATGTTGTTTTATACACCTTTTGAGTAGGTAAATTATTTTTTAGAAAATAAATATAGTTTAAAAAAAACTAAAAAACACGCTTTTAAAGCACATCAAACTAAAAAGTGAAAAATAATTATTAATATAAACTGAAAACAATAATGAACGAAAAATACTAGTATTATTGTGAAAAAAGCGTGGATTGCTCGATATATGAAAAATATGGCACAAAGCGCCCCACGCTTTTTTTCACAATAATACTAGTATTTTTCGTTCATTATTGTTTTCAGTTTATATTAATAGTTATTTTTCACTTTTTTAGTTTGATGTGCTTTAAAAGCGTGTTTTTTTTTTTAGTTTTTTTTAAACTTTTTTTTTTTTACTTTTTTAGTTTGATGTGCTATGAAACCGTGTTTTTTAGTTTTTTTAAACTATATTTATATTGCTTATTGATGCTGATATTATAACATATTACGATCCAACAGATACTTCTGAAAAAAAAATATTTTTTATTTCAGCAATGGGATTTGGACTCACGAGGAGTCCGTCGTTTCGCGTCGTCTAAGACTTGCCCGCTCGACCAACGACCGAACTGAAAATCATGGAATATACTTACAATATTAAGCCTCTTGCTCTCACGCAGAGGATACGTGAGGAAAGGACTGGCGATCCTGATCAGGATAATGATATAAACTTATCAAATTATTGTATTGTTACCGGTTCTTCGTAAGTGTCCAAAGTTTCAATTAAATCTGTCCGTTTAAAGTGGGTCAAAATCGAGTTCAAAGAGTCGGTTACAAACAAACAAACATACAAGTGAAGCTAATAAAAGCGTGTTAATAAAGATAGACGCATATCAAGATGCACAGAAGGCCCTATTCATAATAGTGAAGAATTAGCAAATACAAATAAATTGACACGAAAGTTATCAAAAAACCTCTGTAAGTATATAGTAGGTATGGAGTAGGTATTCTTGTAAAAGTAAGACTGTTATGTTTATTGACCTATAATACAAAGCCATTCATTATGTTGTAATTAACTCCTCGGAATTCAAAAGAAAATTTCTTGTAAATCTTGTTTACGAGTTCGAAAAAAAATATTCCTATAAATTTTTTACAGAAAACATATTTTTTTATGATACTTTACATTATTAATTTTTTATAGGATTGGATCAATAAAAGTAATTTTGACGAACGTACTAATTATAAAAATGTTGCACAAACAATTTTGAATGTAAGTGAATTAACTGTAGGTAATGACGAAATAAATACATCTAATGTTGATTATGATGTATTCGTGTACAAGTAGTGATTCAACTGAAAACAATTTGTATCCATTACTTAAAAATTTACAAGACTCTAGCAGCGAAAATTATGAAAATCCTTCAACATCAAAGCTAACTGTAAGTTATAATATTCTACATCTAGTACATATTATCATGTGTGTAACAGTGGCGGCCGGTGGATTTAGGTTATACCATATCTCAGTATTGGAGCATTGAACCCAAGAAATATTTGAACGCATGACTATCAGTACTGATTGTAAACGATTTGCAGAAAAAGAGAAGAAAAAGTTACAAAAAATGCTTAGCCTCCCCAGATTCCGGCTGGACCATTAGTAAAATCTTTGCAAACTATTTTTTTTTCGTAATCATTTAGATTTTTTTGTAAAAAGTTATGACACTTTGAAATTTACCCAATGAAGAACTTAAATATCAAAGTGTCATAACTACAAAAAATCAAAATTTTCGAATACCAAAAAAAACGGGGTGATAAATTTTCCTACTGATTACGAAAAAAAAATAGTTTGCAAAGATTTTACTAATGGTCTAGCCGGAATCTGAGGAGGCTGTGCAGTTTTGTAACTTTTTTTCTCAATTTTTTTTCTGCGAAACTTTTTCAATCAGTACTGATAGTCGTGCCTCCAAATATTGCTTGGGTTTCATGCTCCAATACTGAGATATGGCCCAAATAGAAGGGGTTGGTGATGAAAAATTTGAAACGAAATTTACGAAAAAAAGTTAGTAAAATTGTCTGCCCATCCAGGGATCTTCAAAATGGTTTCACAAATATTTTTAAAATATTTTTTTGCATGATCAGGAGATCAATCCATTTTTCAAACTTTTTTAACCCTGTAACTTTTAGAAAAAAATTAAATTTTATAAAACAAATGAAATGGATTTTTGGATTAATCTCTCAATTATGAAAAAAAAATATATTTTATTAATATTTGTGAAACTATTTTGGAGATCCCTAGGTGGCCAGGGAAATTTTTTCGCAAACTTTGTTTCAGTTTTTTTTTGCCAACTCCTTCTATTTGGGCCTACTAATCATCACCTAAAATATGGCAAAAGTCCCATGCTTTATTGTAAAAATGTAAGCATCTTAAATTTCACCAACTGCCACTGTAAATATACATATGTATATGAATGTAGAGAATGTAGATGATAGTAATTTATATGTATATGTATTAGGTATATTCAAAGATTCGGTTTTTAGATATTGTCAAATATTCTGATTTCAAGCCAGAAAAATAGTTCCGCTGATCATTTAGAAATTAACACTTAAGCCCACCGACGATATTCCGTTGTGTTCAAATGCATCAGATATTTATGAATTTAAGTCAGATAGTATTGAAAATGATGACAAAAATGATCCAAATTTTGAAATTAATGATAGCCAAAGTGTAATTTCCAGACACGGAAATTGAGTCATCCAAAAATAGTACCTTGGAAACTGAAATTATTTGTGAATTATCCGCTCCATTAGTCTTTGAAAAAAAAAAGGTACAGTAGATAATTTTTTTAACAGTGCTAATTAATACATGTGTACATAATAGTATGCTAATTATTAATACAGAACTTTTACATAATTTTGAAAATACTCAGTAGTTGATTTATTATTTATATTTATGTTTATATATTATTTTGGTAAGCGTCATGATTGAAAAAAATTGTCAGTCAAAAATCAGTAACATTCTGGTCTTAGGATTCAATCTTTGTCCATGTACATACATACAACATACATACATATGTATAATATGCATGTATGTAAATATGTATGTAATAATAAAAGTCAGTATTTAAATCCCAAAGTAGCTCTTTAAAAACATTAATGTATAAAGACGCCTGCCGAGTCAGCGAGCTGACCTAGTCATTTACAACTTTAACATATTCCCATAGATTTTATTTTAGACAATTTTTCAAGGTAAATTTTCTGGCGTTTTGAGATATCTGATATCCTAAAGTGAGAAGGAATGCTAAATTCATCAATATTCGCAATACATATTATGCATTTTATAATATTATTAACTCGCAGTTCACTGCCCACATGATTTTTATTGTACATGTTAGAGTAAAAATACATTTTTTATTAGAAAAACTGAATAACAGTTCAAAATTGCAAAAACTATATTTAGTATACATCTACATCTCATTTCAATCAAAGCTAAATACATATCGTCTCCCCCGTTTACATAATAATCGTATACATAGGTACATTTTGAATTTGCTGACTCCTTAACATTGTGTATTTAGAGGACTTATTTGTTACTTTTACACAGGGTGTTCCTAGATATCATGTACATACGCAAGCGGGTAATTCTTTGGCTTATTTCATGACCGAAAGTTTATATAAACATAGGTCCGCAAACGCTTCTTTACTAATCTACAGAGTGTTGAAATTTGAAGATTTTTATTTTTTTTCTTTATAGCTCCTGCAGTTTTTGAGATATTTAGCTCAAATTTGGAATATAGGTTACGCTGTAGGGTTTACATCATTGGGCATGCCAAATGGTTGTGAGAATCTACAGGGAGATTTTTTCAGGGGTCATGCCCCTTTTTCTCCCCCTGAACTTTTTTCGATGCGCCGCTGGTAGATTCTAAAACACAATATGAATTTTCTGTTTTATTTAGAAACTATTTGCTTTCTCGTAGTGTTTCCGTATATGCGACCGTTACCGAGAAAAAAATAAAAAACTATTTTCTGTAATTCGCTAGATAAAATTGAAAATTTTTAAAATGGTCTGGTAGGTTCCAGTTTCATTTCAATAATCTGTTGTCTAACAGATTATCAAAAAAAAAAATGGGGGACGCCATTTAAAAAAAGATTCGATGAAGCCAGTTCCGTTTGAACCGGAAGTTAAAAAAATGTCAAAATATGTGTAAGAGATGATCTTTTATTCCTTATTCCAAATTTCGAATCGATACTTTTAAAAATAAATAAAAACCGGTATAGTAAAGTAATTTCTATTCTAAAAAAAATTCTACTCTATGTTTTCTTTAAGGGGATATTATATCCTACTTTTTATTTTGAAACCCTGTATTTATTTTTCTCGTTTTTTGCAGATATTCCTCGGACGAATATTCATTTCATTTGTTATAAATATAGCTGCTGGCTGCTACCGAAAGATGAAAAACTTCTATCCAGAAAGTGCACAGAGTAAAATAAAAAACTGAGGCACCTACGTGGGTAAAATTGAAGAAACCTGTAATTAGCTGAATTGAAAAAATAAAGTTTGTTTATTTTACTAATTTTGTTTTTATTAACAATTCTGTAATTAAACAGTTACCTACTGGAACTGGTTTATAAATTTTTAAATAAAAATTACTTTAATGTCACAGTTATTGCATATTCATAATCCTTTTTTTATTGTTTCCGTTAAGGAAATAATTACAGAGACATGTAGCGATTACTTTTAATTCTTTATGTATTTCACATAAATTATAGAATTAGAGGTTGGCTTATGAACTAATTATAATTTTTGTATAACGAAATACATACTTGTATAATTTTCACAGAAGGTAGCACATATTTAATACTTCTGAAATTTGGCATCGGTGTTAGAAGTCATTACGATACTTGTATGTGTCAGAATGTAGAACAATGCGGAAGTCGCTTTGTATCTTGTACATAACGTATATGAACTAACTGAAAAGACACTTTTAAGTTACCCCTTTTTTGATTTTATTGTTAACTGGGTTCCCCTCAAAGTGTTCTGTAAATTATATGCAAAAATTATAATTCCTAAGTATGGAAGTCAGGTCGCCTCCAACACTTTACGGAAGTAACTTCGTATTGCGTATCAATATATATATATATATATATATATATATATATATATATATATATATATATATATATATATATATATATATATATATATATATATATATATATATATATATATATATATATATATATATATATATATATATATATATATGTATATATATATATATATATATATATATATACATATTGTATAATTGATTTACTCATTTTTGTGTTATGCCTCAAAAACTATGGAAATTTATGTTAACAGCAAGAATAGCAATATTCAAAGTACCTAGGCTGCGAAAACAAATAAATGAAAATATTGTTAAATGTAATTATTTCTGCACACTGATGTTCATTTAATTGTATTTTATAAAGAGATTTTGTAGTTCATTATCTTAATATATTATTCCATTGAAAAAAAGACGCATTATCGTGGAAATTTATATATTTTGTCATAAAAATGTGACAGAATCTAGAAGAGAATTTATTAGATTTCCGGATGAAGCACCACCTACAAAAATTACGTTCAAACAAATTTATAACAAATTTATTCTTTCGATAATTCTAGAGGGAGAAAAAATAAGACGGCTTTAACGGAAGAGCGTGAGTTAGAGTTTTATTAAAATTTATAAAGCCATTTATATAGCCAAAGAATTAAACATTTCTCAATCAAGCGTAATGAAGGTTATGAAAAAATATAATTACAAGTCATACCACATACTCCCTGTGCAACATTTGAATGAAAATGATTTTCGAAGTAGAAGATTAGTCTGTGAAGAAATGATTAACAGAATTAATGAAAACGAAAATTTTTTAGAAAACATTTTTTGGACGAGAGATGACAGATTTTTTAAATGATAAATATCATCTCTGAATAGGAAAAAAATGGTCCTATTCGCTGGCCCGCACGGAGTCCAGGCTTGAATCCCCTAGATTATTTTCTTCGGAGAACGCTCAAAGAAAAAATTTATAGTGAATCAGTGGAAAATATTGAATAACTAAAAAATGAAATTGAGGAGAACGTAAATTTGTTATATTTACATGTAGCACTTTTTCAAAAAATTCGTTCAAACTTTATAAAACGTTGTTCAAAATGCATCGAGTTGAAAATGTGTAATTTATTTTAACAATTAACGTATTTTGTTTTGATTGTTATTATTTGATGATTGTGATATGAGTTATAAAATAACGCTTGCTTCAATATATCCACAATCAACTCAAAATAACACAAAAAACTAGTAAATCGATTATACAATATTTATATTTGTTACCAGAACGACTCGAGGAATCGAAATTTTTTAAAATATACAGGGTGTTCGATTTAAAAAAAGGAATTTTTCGTGCAACCTGTATATTTAAAACGTTACTGCCAATATGTAAACATGAGTGGAATGTGCATAAAAAACCATGTAAGACCAGTTTTTAAATTTTTTTGAATCGGTCAAGAATAAAAATGAAAATGGGGGGTTTACATTTATGTGTATATACAGGATTTTACTGGGACCACCCTGTACCGCTATATAGCTGAAGCCCCAATATTCTTGTTACTAAACAAGGAAATTAAAATTTCGTGGATTTAATTCTCTGAATTTTTTTTGTTCCAAATACTAATTAGTACAATTACTAATGTACCTATTTGATTAAATCAAATAAGTGTAATAAGGTAACAATCTATCGTGTAGTTTATATGACATCAAATTATGTTTTACGTAGCTTGTTTTATGTATTCTTCCTTTTTTATCTTGATATACCTATTTGTCGTTTTTTATTTTATGTATATGATATGTCTTTATTTTAAATTAAATTGTACTATTATCATACTCTTGTACTTATCCTGTAATTGGGTGCCTACCCGTTGGATATTTTATTGCAATAAATAAATAAATAATTGTACTAATTATATGATATTATAAATCGATTTTCAAAAAAAAAATCATATCCAAATATGCAGCTATGTAGTATCAAAGCACTCTGAATCTAGATTACAAACATAAAATAATGTACTATCTATGTATCTAAATTCGTATTGTATAGCTGTGGCTGCATTGTCTTTCGCACAACACTGAAAATAATATATACAAAATGTACCGTGAGAACAACCAAATTTTGGTAACTTCGAGTGCAATCAGAAGTTGATTATTTTATATCGAAAAATGAGCTTTAACTGTACAAAATAAAAAATTGTCATTCCATAAATAAAGTAAAAAAGGGGTGTACGATGATCCTGTATTACCTCAAACAACAGGAGAAAATGTTCCCAAAATTCAAAGACAGGTTTCAGATTACAAAATAAATAAAATAATTCAAGGTTACCAAAAGTGATTATCCGGTGTGATATTTCCTACAAAAAAATTTATAGATTTATGATTTTTATGAAAATTCTCTATATAAAAAAAATTTGCTTCTCTGTATATTTCTATATAAATTATGTTTAGTAAAGTTCTTCAGTCCAACATCACATCGTTGAAAAATATATAGGGTGATTCACGCAAACAGTTCATTAGAAGTTTAGGGTTAAAAAAAATACTCTTTGACGTTTGAAGTTTGCCAAAGTTGCTAGTAAATTCTGACTACCCTGTAAACAATTAGGTTAATTTGAAAGCGTGATTAGGAAGCTTAAGGGTTCCACTATTCGTGTTGTGTAAATGGTAACTTTCACTTTCATTATGTTAGAGACAGCAAATTTCAAACTACTCGGTGTCAAAACATAAATTTTCAGAAAAGTCAATATATCTCGAGTAGGGTTAGACTTAGGGATAGGGTAGTATAATCAAAATTCAATGAAAATGACTAGTAGAATACAAAAATGCAATAAAAAATATATTATTCCATTTACAATAACGAAGTTGACGGTAACTTTCGGTATAAGCGGAAGTGCAATGACCTTGAAAATATGTTTAATGAAAAGAGCATAAAAAACTATCTAAGTAACCAAATTTTCAGAATTAAATTATCGCTACAAGTCCCTAAACTTCTAATGAACGGTTTGTGTGAATCCCCTGTATAGTGTGTTCCATTTGAAAAAAATCGAGAAAATTTAATTCAAAAAGTTCTAAAATAAAAAAATTATTTTTAGCCACCATGTATACTTTTAGGAAGTGAAAATAATTCAAAAACATCATACAGATATCTCGCGCGTAACTGGTATTTACATAATTTTTTCTTAACACCCATAATTGTGACTGTAGTGATTTTTTCAAAATGCATCTGCAAATGGCATTATTTCGACAAAAAAATCATTACATCCTAGCGGTTTGGAGATAATCAATAATAATATAGGAGTGAAAGGAGCCTAGAAAGAGGCTTTAAAAAATGTACTAATATACATAGCATTCTATTTAAAAAAAAGTCACTCGACCCTGTACAATCGTCTTGGCTCACCCTGTATATTCGAAAATAATTTCCAGTTATAGACTTTTCTATCTAGTTTAATTGTGTTTTTTTAATTTCTAGCTACCATATAACTCGAGCTATCGAAGTCGGGACACACTATTTGCCCCCCCCCCCATATAATAAGCAAAACAATATTTAAATTAGTAAAGAACGATTCAAACTGCTTGCAATACATTAGGTATATTGAAAAGCCTATTCTCATTATTCATGTATCACGTTCAGAGAAAAGCTACTGGTAGGTGGTAGGTACCTGAATTCGTGTTTTCGTGTTTTCCTGCATGAATGCCGACTGACTTTCAATTCATTTATGGCATGATAGGTAAATACAATACCTACATAGTAATCATAATCATTTTTATAAAAAATAACTTACCTTTAAATATATGGAGAAATTAATCACACACAAATTAGCCTGTCTCAATATTTCAGGTTAAGTATGCAGTCCTGCAATGTCGTAGGTAATGTCCCACAAACTATTATTGATGAATAGAAATACACTCTTAACACATATTTATTTCCCGTGTATTTAACTGACTCGAAGATTAGGTTAATAATACCTAGAGTACTGTTTTAGTGAAGACATTAACAAATTTGCGGTTATCCCGGTGGGTGTCACCACTAAATTTGCCAATTAAATACCATATGCTTGGATTGATATTTACAATATGTACAATTTTTATCCCTGCTAAAGAAAATTTTTATTGTTCAACCAAAGTGTAAATAATAGAAAAAATTAATTACAAAATAGAAGATAAGACGTGGTGCATACGACCTGAATCTGGAGGAGGTGTATATCCTTAAAATGTGTTCTTATTACGCAATTTATTTAAAGATGCTACCTTCTGTCTACGCCTGCGGTGGTTTGTGAGTTCCCGCCGACGTAGATGAATGGTTTAAGGGCGCCAGAGCATGAGACTCTTGTATATTTGAGTTATTAGAACAGATATAAGTAAATGGCTTTCTTACCTTTAACAAATAAATAAAAACACTGAATTGTTGAGTTTTTGTACTCTCACTGAAAAATAAGTGTAGGACACCTCTTCGCACGTGTAGCTTCGCCGGCATACGTCTTACGTCTTACTTACATCTATCTCCTTCCTTCAGCGCCAACTCGCGCAACGGTTCTCTGCGTGTCAGGCAGGGCCGTATTGTTAAAATTAACTTAAAATTTTCATGGAAACAACTTAAATATTGACCATCTATAACACCCCCGTATTTTGAGAAAGGTTCTCGCTTATTTTTTTTGTGGAGGGTAATTTATTACAAAACAATCTGGATAATTTAACATGTCAGCTGTATGTCATAGCAGTTAACAAAAGATAACGTAAACAAAAATCATTTCTTCTTTTAGTCCGGAGGACCGTCTATTTCGGGTAGCTACAGTCACAATCGGAATATTTCATGCACGTCTATGAATTCTTCCAATCCATTTCGGGAAAAATACGTCAAAATCGGGATTAAGGTTAGCTCTCTGGCCAATCTGGATGTCATCATCAGGTTGAATGAGTTAAAAAGCTGTCCCGCTATTTTAACTAGGGTTTTTAAAACTCATATTCTGGAAACTTGTGGATTCATTGAGTTAGAAGATAGTTTTGAGGTCCGCTGACAGCTAATCTGTCTGTCAGTGAGGGGAAATGATAGATAATGGAGTGGTGACAGTGCATCCGTCTGTCACAAAAGAACGATATAACGGCTGTTCTGTCCGCTTGTTGGAAGATAATGAATGGAGACAGCTTATCGATCTGTCTGGGAGAATGTGGGCGACAGCTCAGCAGAGTGTCGGGAAAGAAGTGAAGATGCAGCCTATCCATCTGCCAGGAAGAAAGTGTAGATGTATAGAAAATTAGAGTAATTCATCATCAGATAAATGTAAAGGTTAATTAGATCTGGTTAGCTATGTTAAGTAATACTCATCTGACTCCTCCGCCGGGGACTCGTCATCGGAGCTGTCTAGATTAGGATACTCGTTTTCCTCGGGTTCGCTTTCGGCAGAAAGCTCGCTTTCGGATGGATCGGGTGTGCGTATATCACACGTCAGAGGTTCGGGAGGTGGATTAGGCCTTAAATCATCCAGGTGGACCTTCACTGGTACACCATCGCGCTCAACGATATAGATAACTTCTGAAACCGCCTGCACGACCTTGCAGGGTCCTGTCCATACGGGATGAAAGGGATTATCTCGAGAGGGTCTGAGCTCCTTCATAAGGACTTCATCTCCTTCCTGAAACGTTATGGGGGGACGACTTTCAGGGTTGACGTAACGGCCTTGGTATTCGACTTGTCGCCTTCGAATGTTGTCTAGACGTTCGGCTCGGGCGGCGCTCTGGTTGTTAATGGGGACTCTATGTCGGAGAACTTCTTGGTCTCCAGGAGGTGTTATCAAGTATCCTAGAAGTGCTTCGCTCGGTGATTGTCCAGTTGCAGCATTCAGCCTGGAACGAAGAACGAACAGGACGCGGGGCAAAAACTTTTTCCAATCACTAGGGTTTCTGTTTATCATATATGCTCTAATAGTCTTTTTTAATTCCTGATTTCTGCGTTCTACTGGATTAGAACGTTGGTGGTATAAGGCCGTTGTTAAATGACGAATATTATGATTAGCACAGAAACGGTTCCAGTGATTGGATAAAAATTGAGGCCCGTTGTCCGATATTACTACGGATGGATAGCCGAATCGCGTGAAAACGTCGTCATCGAGAAATCGGATAATATCGGTAATTAAGGATTTTTTAGAAGTCTTTGCCTCGAGCCACTTTGTAAAAACATCCTCGCAGACAATGATGTAACGATTATTTTTATTTGACGCTGGGTATGGGCCCATAATATCAATGCTAACCATTTCCCAAGGATTTGTAGGAACGTGCGCTGTCATAGGGGCATTAATTTGAAGGTTGCGACCTTTAGTAGCTCGGCATATGGTACAATTTTTTACATATTTGGATACATCGTCACGTATGCTAGGCCAGTAATATATAGCCGAGACGCGGCGAAAAGTCTCATCTCTACCCGGATGACCCGCATGCCTGGAATCGTGGTATATATACAATACCCGTGGAATGAATTGCTTAGGAACAACTATTTGTCCTTGATCGCGTTTAATCATTACATTACCTTCCATACAGAAATTTAAAGAAGGTTTGATCGGAGCGAGAATCTGGGCCTTGGTGGTGAATACGTTGCCACCGTAGACGTTCGCGCCAGATACTTTCGTCTTCAGCATGGGCTGCTCGGATTTGATCATAAAGAGGTGAATCGTTAAAAGGGGCTACATAGTTAACAGTGGGTATGTTGGAATTCTCGATTTGGACGCTCTCGCTATCGTTGTTTGGTGAAACTGGGGGCTTTTTTAAATTGGTATCGGGGGGATAACATCCTACAAAAATCATTAGCTTCCTCTGATACATTTTCGTCGACAGGATTACGCGATAGAAAATCGGGTAATTGATTTAAACGTCCCGGACAATGGGAAATAGAAAAGGAAAACTCCTGTAACAGGAGCGACCAACGTGTAAGTTTCGCTTTTGCATCAGCATTCTTTTTCAACCACAGGAGAGCCCTGCTGTCAGTCACAAGCTTGACCGGCCGATCCTGGATTAGAGAGCGGTAGCGTTTTATGGCCCACACGATTCCTAAACATTCTACCTCGTTTACGTGGTACTTTCTTTCCGCTCTATTAAGACGAGCGCTCGAATAAGAAATTATTCTTTTGGTTCCGTCGAGATTTTCTTGGTATAATACGGCTCCAAGACCTACCATGCTGGCGTCAGTCTGAAGCACGAAAGGAAGAGCCGAGTCAGGCCGATATAGCGCGAGAGGCTGTGATACTGCATGTTTAGCAGCATCGAAAGCCGCCTGTTCCTCACTACCCCAATGCCATTTGGGCCTTGCTGGTAAGAGGTCAGTTAATGGAGCAGTGATCTCTGACATTCGAGGTACGTATTCACGTAACCAGTTAATGGTACCTGATTGAAGATCTTTTTTATTACGCGGTTCCGGGAAATTTTTGATTTGTTCCAAATGTTTAGGTTGAGGCGAATTCGTTTCACCGTTGATTTCGTGTCCGAGATAAATTAGGTTAGATTTTGCAAAGCGACATTTACTTATTGAACAATGTAAATCGTGAAGGTCGAGTCTTTCGAGTACTAACTGTAAGTGTCTCTGGTGTTCCTCGTGCGTGGATGAAAAAACAATAATATCGTCTAGATAGACCATTGCAAACTTGCGAAGACAGCCGGGAAGTACCTCCTGCGTCATAAGAGACTGGAAGGTACTTGGAGCATTTTTCAGCCCAAAAGGCTGTTCCGTTCAAAAACGTCACTGTCCGGAATATAATAATAAATAAATAATAACCTCCAAATATCTATCTGGTTCCCAATTGTTTATAATAGAGTATTTTTTAGTAGGTGAAGAATATCTGTTTAACCTTTGGTCGATCTCATATTTATTAAGGAATTATTATGTTTACCATCTAAGTTAATATTATCTTGTACATATTTAAGTTATCCAATATTGTTGTTATTGTTGTTTATTATTTAAGTACTTTTATTGTAATAACAGTCCCCAAAGTTAACGCTTTCGCACTGAAAGATAATATAATTAGAGATATGTGTCACATAAAATATGCAATCATTTATTACTTTATTAGATAAATATTCAATATTTACGTCGATATTAATTAAAGTTGGGAACAGCTGTTTATAGTTTTCCTTTCAGAAGGGTTGCGACTGCCTTTGGTTGGTTTGACCTTCAGCTACTATTGTTAAAGTTTTCTGTCTCATAAACTTCCCAGTTGCCTAGCAGTAGGGAGACAACTTATACCGCTCATAGATGGCGTTACAAATCTACTTTTGGGGAATAATTAATTTAAATATCATTGTGTAATACATGTGTTATGTAGTACCATAAGACTATTCTTATAGTGGATTTTAATCATTAAATATTATTTGTGATATATTATGAAATTATTTTAGTTACTTTCATATCTTATTTTATAAAGTTTGATTTTTTATATCAAACTAGTTTACCTCCTTGATAGAGACAGGAAGATAAGCCATTTTAATAATCAACTTTGCACCGGCAACACCTCTTGGCAGACAATCGATAACATCAATCAACTTTTGAAATGTTATCTTAATTTACTAGTGTTGTGAACAACCATCAGGTAATACTAATAGTTTTAAATGATTTATTTTTCTTGCAAGTTCTCTTCAAGATGTATATTTTTAAGGAAAAGTTAATAATTAATTTTTCTAATTTTTTTGTGAAGATGTGACACATGTTCTAATAATATGTTTCTATTTATTCCTTTCTTAAATACATAGTCTGAAGCCGGCTAAAATTTATGAAGCTAAAACTCATCGATAAAATTAAATTATCCATCGTTAACTAAAATTCATCTGGAATTTTAGTATTAATCAGGAACTTTAATATTCATCATTAATGGTAAATTCATCAGGAATTTCTTTTGTGAATTTATATTTCACACCATTCCAATTTCATTTGGACATTAATATTTGCACATTGGCAAATTAAAAAGTCACGATTCTTGGATCCAGAGGATTAGTTCCGTGGATGTTTTATTTGGATGATCAGAATTCATCTGTAACTGCAACATGATATGAGCTCCACAATTTTGAGTAACGTTTCATTTCATATAGACTATGTATTAAGAAACTAGGTGTCCATACCAGACGATAAAACGTTAACGTCAGGACTCACGCCACCACTTCCATCACAGGTAAGCCTTCGCTGGAGTGTGGCAAGTTATTTTCTTTTAGATTGTGTTCGGTGAACGAGTTTCACCCACTCTTAATAAATTTTTGTATATATATTTGTCGGTAATTCTAAATTACCATTTTGTGTTGCTGTTGATTTAATAAATACTTAATTTTATTAATTAATTTTTTTATTCTGTCTCTACCTTAGACAGAAATTCTGTAGATTCTGAGTTGGGGGGATGAAAAAGTAATCACTGGTAAAACTGCAGATGGCGCCCTTAATATAAACATATATTTTTTTATATTACTTATTCATCCTCGCCTACTACTCGTTGATAGAATTATTTGAAGTGAATAATAGTGAACCAAGGTCTCAAGGAAACAAGAAACGCACGGCCCTTGCCTCCCAAAAAAATCAGCTAGCCGCAGGCACAGGAAATTTCTTCGCTTTCCTTGTCAATAAGAATAGTTCTTATTGACAGGTAAAGTGAAGGCTTTTCCATAAATACCTGATTTGGTTTCCTCTTGTATTAAGAGTCATCCTAATACAGGGCGAAACTAAAATCACGGTACCACGGGGGTTCCCCGGTTACATTTGACGACCAACGTAACCAGATGTATCATTTGGCTACCAGGTGGTTGAGGTGTAACAAGGCATAACCGTAAATTGAAAATGGGCACCGTTAGGTGTCGAGAAGGAGGTTAGCGGTTTAGCGCGATCCGTGAGAGGAATTTGCCAATATCCGCTTTTTAAATCAAGAGATGTGAAAATTTTGGCAGTACCAAGTTCCTTTAGTGTATCTGATATTTTAGGTAAAAATGAACTCTCGTCCTCGGTCACTTCATTTAACTGTCGGAAATCGACGCAGAAACGCGGTTTCTTGTCGGCTCTTTCAAAGATAACGGGTGAAGAAGAGAAGGCGGATGTAGAAGGTTCAATCACCCCTGCCGCAAGCATCTCGGTAACTTGTGCGTTTAAAATGTTTTTTTTTGTGTTCCGATAGAGGATAAAGTTTGACGCGAACTATTTTGTCCGACGTTAGTCTGAAGTCGTGCTGTACCGTACGGGTGACAGGTTGTTTAAGAGAATCGCTAAAAAGATGTTTAAAATTGGTCAAAATGTCTTGATATTCCGATTGAAGATGAGGTTCTAAATGATCAAGGTCAAATGATATGTCGGATTGAGTAATTTGGCTGATCGGTGAAATCATGTAAACAGTTCGTCTCGTTTCGCGTCCAAAATATATACATTGTCTATAGCCATCGAAAACTACGTGTTGTTCCTGTATCCAGGGAAAACCGAAAATCATATCCTTCTGCAAGTTATCGACAAAGGAAGGTGGAGGTTAAAGAAATATCTAATATTTGGTATTGAAGTTCAAGAAAACCCCTGGTATCAATTGAAATAGGTCCGCAACCGAATTTGAGATTTTTTTTGAATGTCGGATAATAAGTTTGAATAAATCTGGAATTGATCAAATTCATTGAAGCGCCGGTGTCCACCAATGCTTCAATTTGGTGGTGTTGGAAATTTACTTTTAAATGAGGTAGAGTTGCAGACGATCCTGCTACGAGAGAATTTAGGACGGGCGAGTTGCAGGAGCTCATCAGCCCTGCCTCCAGTTTTCCTGGTGATGGCCGGTTTGAGAGCTGGTACCAGAAAATTGATTTTAGTTTTGAGTATTAGATGTAGACGAATTTGTGGCAAGGTTTTCGTTTGTTCGCTGATTGGATAAAGTAGAAGTTTGATGAATGAATGGGTTACGGGGACACTGATTATGGAAGTGCCATTCAGAACAGAATTTGCATGGAGTCCTTGGCTTGGTCTGGCTATTATTCTGGTTGGTAATAGTATTGCTTGGAGGTTGACTCGTCCTATTTTGAGGCGGATCTGCTTGGTGTGTAACTGCCGACGCAGAGGGTGGAACAGCATTTTTCTTAAAGTTCGGGATCAAATACAGTTTTACATCTCGTTCTATTACGGTAGCTACTTGAGCTAGGTGTTCGGTGGATGGAAAATGTTGGCCTCGTAGGTGGGCTCGGATTTGAGGATTGAGTTGCTCTAGTAGTATGTTTACTAAAATTGTTTCCGGTGAATCAGGACATAGCCGGTGAAACAGACATCTCTTGCGGGTAATAAAAACAGATACATTTTCATTGAGTGGTTGTTTTTGTCCATAAAGCTGGGTGGTAAGCTGCGAAACGGTAGCAGTATTGTTGAACTTTTCTAGTAAATTATATTTGAACATGTCCCAAGTAAGTTTGAAATTTTTGTAAGGTTGTTACCAGTCCTGAGCGGCACCGCGTAACAAGGCGGCAGCAATGTCGACTTGTCCGCTTGGCAAGATGCGGTTGTTAGAAAAATATTCCTCCAATTTGTGTATAAATAGTAGTGGTTCTTCGGTGTCCGTGCCACTAAAAGTAAGGTTAGGGATACTTGTTTCGGTTTTTTGCATTTGCATAACCAGTGATTGGACAGCAACAAAAAAGGCAGAGGCTAAGTCGCTCTGATTTGAAATAGGAGTTTGATTCGTCAATAGTTGTGAAAATTGCGAAAACTGTGAAGAGTTTGGGTTGACTATATTTATTGGAATTTGGTTATATGAATTTGGTGTTTGCTAATTATGCTGTAAGTTAGTGAAAGGCATGTAATGTGCATTTGAATGATTGGTTGTATATTGCATGGTGTAAGAATTTGGAATTTGCGTAAATGGTTGAGAAATATTGTGATATCTTTCTCCTGGAATATCAGGAACTGAAACTGGATCAATGAAATTTTGATTAACGTGGCTTTGGCTCGAACTTGAATGGCCTTGAGCTGAAGTTGATGTATATTGGCTCGATGGTTGATTGATGTCTTGATTAGGTGTCCTATTGCGTAGAAAGTCCTTAGAATTTGTCGGCGTATTTCTCATTCTTTCGTGTCTGGCTTGTTTTGTTTCAAAACTGACTTGCTTTGATGAAAATTGTCCATTTTTCTAAGTTGCATCACGTTCGTTTACTAGACTAACCAGATTTGAGCCATGGTGACCTAATAATTCGGAACCGGCCCTCGTATTAACCAGATTTGAGACTGATGGATTTTTTTGTACGTCGCTTGTGCGAACGTGTAGTCTGTTGAGAAGTGTTGGAGATGGGCTCATTGAAAGATGCTAAAAAATGGATTTGTACTACCTTCTGGAGTTGTAGGAAGATCATTGTTTATGATTCCAAAAAATGGTCTGGATGACTTTTTTCTTTTTTTTTAATCGACTTTTTTTATGAGTGTAAAAATTGGAAAATCTATTTATTGATATAAAATGTACCTATGAATTTTTTGTACCACACTACCAAAGATATACGTTTATTATTTATGGAATACCATTAAATATATTTTTAAAATGATTTATGAATAATATGAACCTTAGATTCAGGAGCAATACGTCGTTCGGCGTAATAAAAATCTTAATAAGGACGTAATCAAAGAACAAAATGCGAAAATGTAATTTTCTTATATGTAAAAATAATAAATATATGTAACAACCTGTAAATAAAATGAAACGACCTGTTTACAAAATGTTTTAAATTAAAATTGTAAGTGTATCATTTCCACTGTGAATAGTCATAAAAGCGAAATGTAAACAACGCCTGCAAAAAATTAAAAGGGTTTGCTACCTGCGATGTGCGAGTATGACCTCCTTTTAGCCGATGTAACTTGAATTTCAGTAAATAAAACGACATGAATAAAAAATGATATTGGCAATTTCCAGTTAAATAATGTTTAATATGTTAATTTATTTATTTATTGTAGGGATGACTATTTATTTAAATTTATTTATTGATAGTTTAGAAAATGTTTTATTTGTTTTTCAATGATAGAAGTTTTTTTTACAATATTTTTTATATACCTATAACGTTTAATTTTTTTTTAAATCGGGGCAAGAATTCGTGAAAATGCTACTATTTTCATAAGGCATCACGTTGGGAGACATGTCTACGCCTGCGGTGGTTTGTGAGTTCCCGCCGACGTAGATGAATGGTTTAAGGGCGCCAGATCATGAGACTCTTGTATATTTGAGTTATTAGAACAGATATAAGTAATAAATGGCTTTCTTACCTTTAACAAATAAATAAAAACACTGAATTGTTGAGTTTTTGTACTCTCACTGAAAAATAAGCGTAGGACACCTCTTCGCACGTGTAGCTTCGCCGGCATACGTCTTACGTCTTACTTACATCTATCGCCTTCCTTCAGCGCCAACTCGCGCAACGGTCCTCCGCGTGTCAGGCAGGGCCGTATTGTTAAAATTAACTTAAATATTGACCATCTATAACACTTCAAAAGTGGCTTGGACGTGAAAAATGTTTTTGGCAAAGCTGAGCAAAAAAAGGAGGCCTGGAATCCACAGAAAAAAATTTGGTAACATTAATTCAATATTTACTACAGTAATAAATTTTTTACTGATAGAATAAAACTTAAGAAAACTTACCAAATTCAGTTGAATAATCTACCTCTTTTGATTTTGTCACTTTCTTAACGCTGCTACAGTGCATAAAACTATCATCATTGATATTAGAATTGTCATCGTCTAAATAAAAAAATATTATTACAAAAAATATAATGAACTTTATAATAAAAAATTTTATTATGAGCCATTTACTAATCCAATTATTAGGTGATTAAATAGCTATTTATAACAAGGGCGGAAAGTGTCACATTTCATCCCATGCATGAAGTTTAGGCAGTAATCATCCAAGGGATGAAATGACACTTTACTCACATGTTATACATATGATTTGTTCTATGACCTCTAATATAAAAAACGGGTAAAAGGAAACTAACATAAATGTGTATCGGCATTATGATAGTTTTAACCCTCCGTCGGGCGCAATCACTTTAGGGACATGAACGGGCGCATTACATCTCACAGATCAAGATATCAGACGAACTCAGAACATGTATAAAAACAATAATAAAAGTCATACTTACATATATTTAACATATTTTATTCAAAATTATAAAACACAATACATTGTTTAGGTTAATAACAAAGAAATAAAAATTCTCATTAAAAAAAACAAAAGATAAATGATATAAAATCGTTATTTAGGTTGATACCTTTGGTAGTTTAATCTGAACTATCGTCGTGGGTGTTTCTTGGTTTTCAAAACATCTCTGACACATGAAAATGGCATGCTGAAGGCATACGCCTTCATCACAAGTTTTACAAAAATAGTTCGTCAGTCTTCTTTTTTTCTCTGTTGCACAGGGTGCACAGTTCTTTCGCTTTCGTAAAGTATTATCATTATTTTGCTCAGTTAAAGCTCTATTTAGTTGATTTTTTGAAAACAAAGATTTTAGTTTTAACTGAAGAGAACTCGGCATACTCCTGACTTTGAGACTTCGCCTCAGAAAAAAACGTGTTCGTTTGACTGTGTTTCCATTTCTCACATGGACAATTTGAGCATTGATTCCAGCGGTGTTCATTATTGAGAAAAAATACTACCATCGGCCACCGGCGTATATTTCGGGCAACATTGTAGGAGGCGCACATTTTGTCAACGACGTCAACCCCCGATTTCGTTTCGTTGTAGAAAGTTATTATTTCGGGTTTACGTTTATCACCTGTTCTTTGGTCTATTGCGTTATCATTATGCAAACTTGAAATTAACGTTATGTTCTTGTATTTTTTGGGCACATACGAGACTATAGTGGCATCATTAGAAAATCCAAACAGACTACTCATTTCTGGCCTTTTCTTCGTAGCTACGAACTCAGTCGGAAGTTGTCTTTTATTCTTTTTGATCGTACCCACATAGGACAACTTTTTTCTTTCAGATGTCATACTAGGTCCACATCCGTAAACCAATTATCGGCTGTTATATTCCTTCCGGTGTTATATATTGGCGTTACTAGTCTTTTGACAACATCGCTAGGCTTATTGCTAATACTATAATCTCCTTCAGGCTGTCTTCCAGCATAGATTTCTAAATTGTATGTGTAGAAATGACGTGCGCCTACTGGTGCATACATTTTAATTCCGTATTCAGCTGGATTAGACGGTATTATATATTGTCTAAAACGGCAATTACCACGTGCAACACGCCCCGTCCAATTGTTGGCAACACAATAAGCTGGGGGTTGTACTTATTGAGCAGGTCGTGAATTAGGGCTTAGATTGATTTGAGTTCTCACCAAAATCTAGGCTGGTCGCCAGGACTTTTGCAAGTACCAAATAATTAAAATTTTACTTTAAAAGGTAAAGATAACGTTAATACTTGCATTCGGTTGGGAAGGAAGTTGAATAGAAAGATATTATTTAATAAAAAAAATATAATAAAGACTGGTATATGTACACAATATTTAAATTGGCTCAGATGGCCTCTTTTAGTCAAAAAATTTACTTGTGGTTGAAGACCAACAACTAACCACTCAAAAAAATGATATTGAAAGAGAAAAAAAAACAAAAAATGAAATGAATGATCTCTTACAAATTTCCTTTGACCAAATATAAATGTTTACTGGGGAGGAAGATCTTACGTAACTTCCAATGGGTTAGTCCAGCGAAGAATCCACCAACGGCTAAGCTCTTAATGGGTTCGGTGTCAATTTGACTCACCACTGTCAGTACTGCAGTTACCCTTGAGAAAAAATGCCAGTTGTATAAAATATCATTTTCCTGCACCACCCAGTGTATAATGATCAGTACGATCCACCAGTTGTCCCCTTCTCTTGGTCCAGGTATTTACATAAAAAGGGGAGAGTTTTATGAGATCAGTATTATAGGCAAAACAAAGTTAAAAGCTGTGACGTTTGATTTGTCCAGCTACGTAGACAAAATATGAGTTAACACAAATTTACAGAGTAAATTGCAAACTAAACAAACTAAGATCGGTGTCCTACAATATTTTAGGAAGTTGAAGACTTCAACTAACTTAAGTATCAATAAAAGTTACGTTAAATAGAAAAAATACTAGTCCAACAAATAAACTAGGTGTAGCTAAGATAATAAACAAGTGAAATAGGTATTCAATAAATTTTAAGATATTTTTGTACTAAAAGAAGTTAATCTTCAAGAAAATAGAATTTAGAATGTCTGTATACAGACAGACAACTAGAAAGCTAACGTAAATAAATATTTGCTAAATATAAAACAATATGATAGTTTTCAACTTGAAGGTAACGTTAAATTAAATTATTTATTAGTTCCTCGGAGAGAGGGAATAATGAATTGCAAATAAAGTTAAATAAAGATATATAACTTGACTATATATTTACTGTAGATAATCAAAAGTTAATCAATTGCCAGATAACTAGGCAGGTATCTTTGCCAGAGAACTAGGCAAAGCTCCACTAGAGCAGCGTTCCTGATTAAATACTAAGTAAACGTTCAAGTAAGCATTCGATATTTTAAATTTAGAAAAACCTTACGTTACTGAGGTCTGGTTGATAAATATATGCACTGGTATATAATAATCCACCACAGAACAAATGCACCACATTAGATAATTTTCACAAAGGTTCTAAACAAATAGGTTTGGTCCAACCAGGTGTACCAATCTCCAAATGTCACCAGTCACCACTGTTCAGAGCGCTACCAACGTAGCTGAGTGACTAAAACATCAACAGACAAAGACAGAAAACAACTAACTACGATACAAAATGGCGACATCCGTTGCCGAGTAAATCAAAAATTTACAATAACCGAAAGTTAGTTTAAATTAGCACACGAACTTATTACAATATCAGAGGGATATTAGATAAATTGCCAACAAGGCACGATAAATCGATACTAATTAATATTAATGATGGCTGTTCCAAAGAGCAACCAAGGTGAACTGATCACCGAAAAGCAAATTCACCCAAGCCGTAAATTAAGATAACTACGGTACAATATTATTATGAAAATTACCTCAAAGGTACTTTAAATCAATATAACAACTTTTTAAATAATGATGATCATAAAATCAAATGATAATACCAGAAAACATATAAATTTTACCAGACAGCAAAATTAGAGATGGTTTCCATCTGAACGCTGCACTAGTAAGAAGAAGGAAGCTTCGTTCTGTTCTCCCTCCTAAACTCGGTTATAGTTTGGAAAGAGACAGACATTTGAGAGTAAAGTATGAGTAATAAAGATAGATAGATATTTAGTGCCAAAAATCTGTAAAACCAACTGTTCCAGTAGAAATCAGTGGCGCCATCTGGACTAGACTACTAGACTGGCAGAAACTTAATTCATCGTGGAACATAACAAACTGGAATGAAATAGCTTGCAATTTCGTTACACACCACCTCTCCTACGGGAAGAAAAATTTGTTAACTTGAGAAGTTACAAATTTTTCAAAAAACAATATTAACACGATAGAGAAATGCGAAAAAGATAAAAAGGAAATTTAAAAGATACTGTATTTGCTTGAAAAAACAAATCGATAAAGAATAAAACCAAATAAGAAATTTAGGAGGGGAACCTTAGGTCTTACGCCTCCAAAGATGCTAGTTTACCGCCTTAACAACAGTGTAGCCGTTGTCATTGCTAAAACTGGAAAACACCAGGACTTAAATATAAAACGATAAATGTTCTCCAAGAGAACCCATGACAAAAGATAATATAACGGAAACACATAAACGAGAAAGAACTGAGAGGAAAGATAAGTTAAAGAAAATTTAAAAATATGACGATGTTAATGTCAATGAGTTGAAATCTTCTAAGAGCAAAATCATAACTGAAGCCACTAAGGCTACTATAGAATATATTATGTAAAAAATCACTCAAAATTTTATCCAAAATATATTGGATACGGTACGATACAGTGAGTTCTACATACAACAATAAACGGTAAGATACGGTAATATTCTATATATGAAAATGACAAAAGGTACGATACGATAATATTTTGCTATCTTAGAAGACTTCAAACACTACATCACACATGCGCAACACATATTATCAAGTAACTCGGCACAAATTTGTGAATAACACGACCTGTGAAGCTAGACAACATATGCTACACATATGCAACGAGTGTGAATGGATCCCACCCTACAACCCTGCATCTAAAGAAAAAGATAGAGATGCAGCCAGATAAATGTTCTCCATGAGAACTCATGATAAAAGATAACGATAATAGATAACGATAAAAATCTAAGAGAAAAGAAAAGCTAGAGAAAATAGAAAAATATGACGATGTTAATGTCAATGATAGAGATGCAGCCAGATAAGGAAAAATGAGATAATTAAAAAAATTAGATATCAGGTTCTAAATCTGAGGAATTTCCTGATAGAGGATTATGATCTGATTCTACATCAATCGTGGATGCATTCTTAAGATAACAGATAAAGTTAGAAGATACATTATCAACTGTACATGGTATAGATTTTCCTGCTGGTTTCGCAGAATAATCTTCAAGGGACTTACTAAGTAAAGTTCTCTTGTAAGATATTTTTGATTTAGACCGAGATAACTTAAGAGGTAAAGCAGATTTAGACTGAGGTAACTTGAAAGATAAAGCAGCCATGGCTGAGATAGAATTAGGGGAGGAGTCACCAACGAATTTAGGTGAACCAATTTCAAATTCAGCAATGTTGTCCATGCCCACAATTAGAGAATGTGTAATGGAAGGAATTACTAACAGTTTTACCTGTTTCATGACATTATTTATAGAAAGCGGTAAAGTAACTTGGCCTAAAACCTCCTGGGTTTGTCCATCAGCGGTAGTGGCTTGGACATCGTTTTCATAATTAATAGCTATATTCAATTTTTTAAGTATATACATACCAGAAGAACCTAAAATTGAAGAGTTACTACCAGTGTCTACTAGAGCTTCTGCTTGGTTGTCAGAGATATTTACGTTAAGATAAGGCCGATTATCATTGAATTTTTTCATGAAGATAGGGTTCAACGAGTTACCACATGAGAAGAAATTTTTAACCGTACGGAGCCATTGGTTCCACTCAGAGTCAGAGGTTTGCACGGGAGAGAAAGATCGCCTTTGGCTTTTCTGTGGCTTCGACAAATAAAAAGAATTGCTAGGACGACAATTATGACATTTAGATTTTGGAACATTTGGCCTACCACACATCCATAACAAAAAAGAGTTTTCGGTTTATGACACCGATTATAAGCATGACCTGGAATACCACAATTCCAACATTTTAAAAAGGTAACAGTAGAGATATTAGAACTGTGATTAGTTCTTCGATGAACTAATTCTAAATGACGTGCCATTTTAATACATTTTATCGTAAATTCTTTTACCATTTTTTTTTGATTTGTTGATAACAATATTAGCCGAATTAAATTCATCTAATTTTGATACTCTCTGTTTCAATTTTTCTGTGTAAGGAGACGTTTCTTCTTCTTCCACAGTATCACTGGATATATTTTTTCCTGTTTACTTTCACTAATTTTGGTCATACTCTTTTTTGTTTTTTTTTTAAGCGTGGTGTGTCTCTTGGACTTATGTTCTTTTTTTCATTTTTATTGCATACATTTTTCTTTGCTGTGTTTTTTTTACTCTAATTCTAAAGCTTTATTAAATTCGCATGATGTTAATACCTTATGTTTCAACTTTTCTGTATAGGGATGTCTTTTCTTCCACAGTATCACTGGTTAAATTTTTTTCCTGTTTGCTTTCACTCCTTTTGAATTTCTTGTCTTTTTTTTGTCTTTCTTAAATGTGGTGTGCCCCTTAGATTATTACTCATATTATTTTTTTCATATTTATTGCAAAGATCTGTTTGAGAGGTTTCATCTTTTTCCACAGAGTCATTGGATATATTTTTTCCATTTTTACCTTCATTACTTTTCAATTTGATCTTTTTAGTTTTTTTAAGTATGGCGAGTTGTTTGGACTACTGTTTTTTTCTTCATCTTTAATAATGAATAAATCTGCCTGTTCTGTAGTTTTGTTTTCTAACTCTACATCAAAAATTATGAATTATAATTTTTTTTTATTTGTCATTTTTCTTTCGTTGTTATTTTTGTCATGTGCACTACTATTTAGTTCAATAGTATTTATTTCTTCAGATAAATCCGTTTCCATATTTTCTACAATTACCTTCCTTTTTAATTCCTTTCTGCCTAATTTTTCTTGGAGATTTGGAGATACTGAATCTTCTTTAAAATCAACATTTCCACCACCGTTTTCTATACATGTTTCTTCAGGTTTGCCCAATAAAATACTGTCTATAGTAACGTTACTTCTGTTAAATGCTGTGCATCTGAAATCGATTCCAGCATCTTCTAAAGCATATTTCATCTCTCTTTCTATAAAATTTTCTCCTAAATGTAACAATTTATATTTGAATCTCGAAATTTTCTTCAATTTAATTTCACGCAAAATAGTTTCGCCATTAGACGTAATTAAATATTCATTTCTGTTTTTGGTTTTTTTCAGCCAGGTTATTTTATATTGTTCATTTTCCCGTAAGTAAATATTCTGATCCAAGCGACATGTTAAATGTATCTGCAAAATTACAGAAATGTTTATAATTTAAAAAAGAAGTTAATGAACATTTGTAATAAAGGAAAATATTATGTATGTATGCAATACACATACGGGGTGTCCCATTTTTTAGGGGTTGGACTTCAGGCGATAGAATATCAAAAATAAATGGTAGTTTCTTATATAAACTATATGTCGGAAAGGCCACTTTTTCGAGATACAGGGCATTAAAGTTTCGACAAAACAATGTTTTTTCTCACCTTAACGAATGGAGTTATTGAACTGATATCTGGGGCATTTCCCACTGCCATCAAGCTTCATTAAAAACTCTATGGAATGTGTCATATCCTTTGCCAGGGGCGTGCCTGTGGCGAAACTTTAATCCCATTTAAAAAAAATTGGTACGCTAATGATCATTTCTAGAAAATTATAAGATTTTATAATTACTTGGTTAATTTTGTATAAAAATGGACCTCCTTGGTAAATATCGCCAGAGGCACCATTCTTCGTGTAAATGGCAAAATTAGTAAAGGATTGTGAGAAAAAATCAAGACCTTTCCCTTCAAACTAATCCATTATCTCACACCATGGGTACACCATTTGAGACTATATATATATATATATATATATATATATATATATATATATATATATATATATATATATATATATATATATATATATATATATATATATATATATATATATATATATATATATATATATATATATATATATATATATACAATATATCAATATATTGCATTTAAAGTTTTGATTAAACTATAAAGTTAAATAATGATAGGAAATTAATAATTTTGTTATAAATTGCTGCAAATACTTTCTAGATTTATACGTACAAGTCATATTTTCGAATAAAAAAATTAAAACATTCAAAATTTACAAAAAAAGTGACATTTGCCCTTTTCCCTTTTTTGAAAAAAAAATTAAAAGTGAAACATTGGCCCTTTAGCAATTTTAAAAAATAAAATCCACTTTCCTGTCTGCCTTGCGGCAGACAGGAACATTTCTCTGTTTTACTGAAAGGAAAGTCCCAATGTCTTGAAAGTTTAAAGGAAAATAGTAAAAACTCCTCTTGTTTGTAAGTAAACCACACGATGCTACGCCATCTTAGAACGACATCATCACTATCTTTTTTTGGATCTTTGATTACATCATTTAAGTATTCAAATGAAACAAAGTCTTCACTCATCATTTCTTTAACTTCAAAGTTCTTGGTTGTCTTCCTAATAATGTCAACCCAGTGAAGTGGGTATAAATAATTGAGGATTTTTTTTTAAATTTTTTTTCGATCAGGGCAAATGATCTATCACATTCCATATAAGAGTGTCCCGGTTCAAAAAATGTATGGTCTATCTTTTTCAGATTGGAACACTGGACCAAAAACATGAACAGTTTTGAAATGTTCTTGTTTTTATTTTGTCCCCCACAAGAGTCGGGAATAGCATATTAAATGATCAACTTCATCTGGCAGATCTCTTATAAACTGAAAGCATGAAAAAATGTAAATTTTTGTCACCAGAAGGCATAAGAAATTCTTACCTTTAGCAACAAGATCCGATTTCTTTAGAACCTCTTGACGCTGTTGTTTCACTCCAAATATACATGAAAGATTTTCCAGATATTAGGTCATAAATACAAAGATTGTAAGTCCATAACTGCCGTAAATAGTATACCTTGTTAGTAGTAAGTAAAGGTGTAGCAAGTGTTTTTTGTAAGTCAAAGCAGATAACACGTCTACTAAGTGGACTTTCTTTGCAGTATTCGATATCCCTTTGTTTAGATATTGTCATAGATTCAACTCTTTTCTGGTATACACTAAGTTCTGTTCTACTCTTCTGGATAACTTCATTATCACCTCCATTTTGAATTAAATTATTTAAACGGTCACACGTATTGCAAGTGTCTTCAAGTTAAATTCTGTGCAAAAAATATGCCTATGATATGACTCTTTGACAGGTATTTTACTTGATTCTGTACAAGAATCACAATAGAGAGCATACAATTTTTTTATGTTCAAATCTTGAGATAAGTACCTGGTAGAAGCATTCTGAGACCGAGAATAATGGCTTCTATATCTTGGAAACATTTGAATGTGTGAAATAACATAATTTCGTCTCTGTTCGTCAATTTTGTTTGAAGGCTGGTGCTTTCCACGTTGATCAGTTTGCACAAACCCTTCTTTGGAAATTTTATTACAAACTGTTGTAAATTTTCGGTTTGTTATTCCTAGAGTGTTCAAGAAAAACTGTTTACATACCCTGAGATTCATAAGTGATATGTTCGTGACATATTGCTTACTTGACGTAGCCCCAATTTTTTTCCTGGTTGGAGGATATTTTTTTAAACACGAAGCAATAAAGTTTGACTGTAAGTCGTAACTCTCAAGTTTATAAGATTCATGAAAGATGGTTTCTCTGTTCTGCTCAGAAAATTTTCTGCAATCGTACCTGCAAGTGTGTTCAAATGTTTTCATTTCTCTTTTTTTTAATTACTTTTCCTTTAGCAGTTTCATAAGTTTCACCACTCAGCCTTGATTTTTTAGCCTTCATTCTTTTCCATTCTTTAACATGTCTTTGTCTTTTTCGTGTTCTCTTCGGTGTAACTAAAATCAAATTCAATTTAGTTGTTTAGTGAGTTACTAATTTAGGGAAAACAATACCGTGATTTGATGGTCTTAATGTTACATTTGAATTTTCCACAATTGCCACAATGGGAATGTCATGAGAGATATCCGGGTTATACTCACTATCCCCGTCAGATTCAAAAGGATCGGGCTCACTATCAGAGCTGTTAGGTTTATAGCTGACACCTGCTGCAAGTATGGAAAATAATACATTTTTAGGTTAGGTTAAAAATATTCGTATTTTGTCATTGAAACTATTAAATAAATTCAGCAAGTTAAAATTTAAAGTTAGCTTACCTGTAGCAGTTCTATATCTATCAGTTTAGAAGCAAAACGATGCAAGTGCACTTGTACCGGTTTGCTACAGAAATACTTACACATTTCAATAATATACTAATTTCGTCACTTCATAGATGGCACTAAAATATAGAAAATCATTTGCTACCAAACAATTTGAACTTTTAGCTAGCCAAATCTGTAACTAACTCATTATCATAAAAAAGTGCACTTGTACTGTTTTACTTCTTACCCCTTCAACTGTCAAATGTGAAATATTTTTATTTGCTTTCATCCAAAAAACCAAAAATAAAAGAAAACGTAATTGTCATTTTCTATATTATCATAATTATCGTGTTCTTCGTCCGTTAATGTGTCTTTTGAGGTAGGTGAGACGGTTAATGTGTTGATAATTTGAGTACAGTATACTCTGCTATTTTCATCAATATATGGCTGAAGTTCTTGTAGGTGTTTTAGCTTATTTTCTGGAATCCCTAGTGGTTTTTTTGATATTGGTGTTAGTTGTGGATTTTGTAAATTTCTAGTTATTTTTCTTGATAGATCTAAACTGCTGAACTCTTGGTCACCATCAAAGGAAAATTTGTAAAACATGTCAACTTCCATATGTGTATGGCCTGGCACTAAAAATTTGTGACTGATAGTAACTTCTCTTCCTGAATACTTGAACTCTTCTAGGATTGTCATAAACATGAGGGGTAAGTAGATGTTTCTTGTTTGTCCAGAGCAGCAGTCGATAAAAAAAATTATTTCGTTTACGTCTGGAGGAAGAGCCTTTAAATAAAAAAAACAAACATGATGCTATTTCTTGCCCTCCTCTCTTGGCAATGGTTTCATTCCATAAATAGCAGATAGCCGAATTTTTATTTTCTCTAATTTCATATAGGGTGAGGTTAAGCGTCCATAATTTTCGTTTGTAAAATGATATCCCACTAGTGGGGTGAAGAGTTGGAAGGCATTTTTGCAGGTCAAAACTAACAATAACCATTTTTGGATTTGTTTTACAGCGGAGCTTATCGTTCCGTTTTTCTTGGTATGCTGCATCAGCCAGCTGAAGGTGCTCATTTCTTTTTACTGCAAGGCTTTCTTTTTTTTCATCACTCGAGGCAGACTTTAGTAAGAGGTTGTACTTATCATAAGTACCACATGTGTCATTTGCCGAGTTATGAAAGGACAAGTTGAATTCTTCGACAAAAATTTGGCGGTAAAGCACCTCATTTCTAGGAGTTGTGTTTTTTTCTAAGCAATGAGTTACATACAATCTGTACATCTTTGAAATGGACAAATCCGGCGACAGATACTGTTTTTTCATGTGAGCTCGGGAATAGTGACTTTCGTAACTCGGAAACATTTTAATGTGTCTTCTAATTTATTCCTTATCTTCGTCTGGGACTTTCGGGTGATTACTATGCTTTCCTCTTCGATCTTTTGCACAGATACCGGATTCTGACAATCTCTTTTTTCCCGTTATTACCCTAACTTTTTTAAGTGTTAAATCAAATGTGTTTAAAAACATTCTTTGACAAACCTCGATTCTAGCCGCATTTTTGAGCAGATGGTATTTCCTTGTGTATTTTCTTCTACTCTCTTTTCCATCTGTTCTCTTTCTTTCGATCTTTTTGTTTTGTTCCTCAATCAAATTAGTAATATACTAATTTTGTACATCTAACGAGAGGTTATAAAAATCTCTAAACATTTCTTGTCTTTGTACTAGTGAAAAATTTTCAAAACATTTTTGTCGACAACTACATGCTTCTTTAACTTTCTTTTCAAGTTTCCTTTTCCCTTTAAACGTAAAATACTCCTTACCTTGGGCTTTCAATATCTTTCTTACATGTTTTTCCCAATTCTTTGGATCCCTTTTTCTTTTTTCTCGTTTCTTCACCTTTCTTAGTTTTCTTCCTCCCTCTTCTTTTATTTACTGGTACTACAGGATTTTCCTCATTTTCCAAATTAGCCTCACCATCATCAAGTTCCACCTGCTCCTCAGCAGTTTCTTCAGCTGTTCTGTGCCGATTACTCTGTAGTCTTGGCAATATTTTTTCCTTTTTCTCTGATTTTTACCATCTAAACTTGAATCAGAGTCCCAATCACTACTCGGCACAAAATCATCAGAGCTACCTTCATAGTCTGTTTGTTCTTCAACATCGGATCCAAGATCTTTGTAGCTACATTCTCCAGTGGTGAAACTCTTCTGCGGAGAATTATCGGCAACTTGAATTGGTTCTGAAATGTAAAAAAAAATCTGAATTAATATCGATACAACTGGGATTTGGAGTGCTATAATACCTTTAAATGCGAATACCTATACAGCGTGCACATTTTTATTAATTTTTGTCAAAGTAGCTAGTATTTTAGCCAAAATTTATAAATAAGATAAATAAGATTTCACCTTTAAACTTAAATGCACCAAATTTTAAGACCTACTTTTTAATAAAATACCTTTAGATTAATGTGATTTCAAAAGCATAGGAAACTTATGCCGTAAATTTGTAAAAAGTTCGGTTCGTGTAAAAACATAACCTAACATTTTCTATATTTTTATATTAAAATTAATTTAAAACTTACCAGTATGATCAAGTTTTTCGGATATACACATATCTGCAATTCTCTTCCCACGTGACATGTTTTGTGTCTAATATTTGCACTTAAAACCTAATTAAAACACATAATATTGTCCACCTACACAGTTACTACGCGTCGATCAGCTGTTATGTTTAAAATGTTAAACAGCCAAAGTGTACATTTTTCTACTGTATAAAACAATAAAACGGCCATTGTACACATTGGCCCTTTTTAGTATATAATTGTATATGCCGTTCAGAGCATAAGTCAACATTGACCCTTTTAACATTTTAACTGAAATATTTTTTCACAAACGTACTTTGGCCCCTGCTACTTAAATTTTACATTCATTTTACAAACTCTGACATTGGCCTTTTTTAAGTAAAGAAGATCTGGAAAAATCTAGTTCGGTAGTATATATAACTCAAATTAAGCAAATAGTGACATTGGCCCTTTTAGAACCAAGCCACTCTTTGTTACTTATCAAGCTTTCGGAAAATTTTATTACATTAGATTTTTCATTTGCCTTAAGGGGAGTTTCAATTATAAATTTATTGCATAATAATACTAATATAACCTTTAATAGAAATGATAACAATAATAGTAGCAACATTATTATAGATAAGAATGAGAATAACAATAATATAAATAATAATAATAGTAATATTTTCCGTTCACTACCCTATATTCAAAATTTAACTCCAAAATTAATGAATTTATTCAAACATTTAGATATTAAAATAGCAAATAAGAACATAAAAACCATATCAACGCTTTATAGTAAAATTAAAACTCCCTCCCCTTAAGGCAAATGAAAAATCTAATGTTGTATACCGCATGGAATGTAACAATTATAATGGAGCATACATAGGACAAACATCAAGGACACTAAAAGGTCGTGTAACCTCACATATAAGTGACTGCAAAAGAAATGTTAAATCTTGTGCTTTAGCAGAACATGTCATCAATACAGGACATAAAATGAGTTATGAAAATGCCAAAGTTTTGACGGTTGAGAATAAATATAAAAAAGAGAACTTCCTTGAAATGTTATATATAAATAAATAAGAAAATTTTTTAAATAAAAAATCAGACATAGAACATTTAAGCAAGATTTATACTTATATTCTAAAATTAGAGAGAGATAATTATAGATAGTTACTTCAATTATTTAAAATAAAACAATTAAAATTTTCCCACCATAAAATGAGTTGGCAGTACAGTTTAAAAATAATTATAGTAACCAGTCTGTGTTCGAAATATTAAATATAAAAGTTTTTATATCGTTCCTTTTTTCTAAGAAAATTTTTTTTAGCCTGTTGTTTTCGAACTCGATAACATGTGGCTGCGATTTTATCCTAATTGTTAAACGTGATGAATTGTTTAAAATTATTTTTGTGTCCATTTTGATTGTAAAATTCACTAATGTTATATAGAAGTTTATGAAAATGTTTGTTTTTCTACATTTCGACGGGAAAGTCTTTGTACTTCTTAAAAGTGTGATGTTTCATAGACAATAACCTCAAGTTAGAAAGTAGTTTTTAATAAATAATTTTTTGTAATTATTTTCTATATAAGTATTTTAACTTTACAGATGTCCTGAAGAAGGAAATAAAATTTTCCGAAAGCTTGACAAGTAACAAGAGTTTTCTTTGCTCCGGCCTAGATATCTTACCCTTTTGACTGCATCCTCAAAATTATTATCTTTTCTTCTTTAACTAGTCAGTCAAGACTACCTTTCTGCTTTATGATATATATATATATATATATATATATATATATATATATATATATATATATATATATATATATATATATATATATATATATATATATGTTGTTTTTCAGGTTTTCGCGGGTGGTGAATGTTAAATTCGTTTTCCGGGTATACTCCCGCGTAGGTGATAGGCCCCGAGAGGGACCGTGGTTGTCTGAACGACGTTTCGGCAGGATGTCATCTGCCATCTTCAGGTTCTAACCGATAACTGCTTACTGCGGTTTCTGATTATATACTCTACCTATGTTACGCTCTGTTGCTCTCGACTCACTCCGGGCGTCATGGTCTGCTGCACCCATCTCCTGATTTCGAGCGCGGCTTCGTGTAATCGGTCCTGTTCGGGCGCGCATGCGTGTATCTGTGCTTATGTCACGGTCTGTTGCACCCATCTCCTGATTTCGAGGGCGACTCCGTGTACTTGGTCCTATTAGATTAGCTCTGGTTGGTTCCTCTTCGTGTGTTCGTTGCGTTATGTTTCTTGCTTCCTCATGGATAGTAGCATGTAATATTAGAGCAGGTTTCCATGTGGTAGGTAGTCTTTGGGTGTCATCTCGTGTATTTAGATTGTGTGGTCTTTTCTCTATTTCTATGGCCTCCCTGATGATTCTTGACTTGTAATGCTCGATATTGGCTAGTGTTTTTGTTTTGTCGAAATCAATTCTATGTCCTGTAGTTTTGACATGTTGAGCTAAAGATGATGTTGTCTCGTCTTTTCTAACAGCGTTTATGTGTTCTTCGCGTCTTGCACTTATTTTTCTGTTGGTCTGTCCTATGTATGATTTGTTGCAATCTTGGCAAGGTATTTCATATACCCCTTGACTTTCTAGAGCAATTTTGGTCTTTGGATTTCGAAGAATGGTACTGATTTTCTTGTCGGTCTTAAAAGTTGTTTCTATTTTATGTTTACGTAGAAGTTTGCTTATTTTATCCGTTTTTCCTTTTATATATGGCAGATAGGCTTTTGCTATGGGTTGTTCGGAGTCCTCTTGATTTCTCGGCCGAGATGGTTTTGACAACTTCTGTATTCTTTGTTGTGTGAACCCATTCTTTCGCAGCGCTTTGTGAAGAGTTGACATTTCTTCTTTGAGGTTGTCTGCATCTGCTAGTCTCTGCGAGCGTGTGACTAATGTCTTTACTACTGAGTTTAGTTGTGCTGGATGGTGGTGTGACTGTGCATTTAGGTATCTGTCAGTGTGAGTGGCTTTTCTATAAACTGTGTGGCCTAGACTTCCGTCCTGCTTCTTCTTGACCAGTACGTCGAGAAATGGTAGCTGACTATCAGTCTCTACCTCCATGGTGAACTTAATTTTGTCGTGTATACTATTCAGATGTTCTAAGAAGTTAGTGAGATTCTCTCTTCCATGAGTCCAAATCACAAATGTGTCGTCGACGTACCTTAGCCTCGACGTACTGGTCAAGAAGAAGCAGGACGGAAGTCTAGGCCACACAGTTTATAGAAAAGCCACTCACACTGACAGATACCTATATGCACAGTCACACCACCATCCAGCACAACTAAACTCAGTAGTAAAGACATTAGTCACACGCTCGCAGAGACTAGCAGATGCAGACAACCTCAAAGAAGAAATGTCAACTCTTCACAAAGCGCTGCGAAAGAATGGGTTCACACAACAAAGAATACAGAAGTTGTCAAAACCATCTCGGCCGAGAAATCAAGAGGACTCCGAACAACCCATAGCAAAAGCCTATCTGCCATATATAAAAGGAACAACGGATAAAATAAGCAAACTTCTACGTAAACATAAAATAGAAACAACTTTTAAGACCGACAAGAAAATCAGTACCATTCTTCGAAATCCAAAGACCAAAATCGCTCTAGAAAGTCAAGGGGTATATGAAATACCTTGCCAAGATTGCAACAAATCATACATAGGACAGACCAACAGAAAAATAAGTGCAAGACGCGAAGAACACATAAACGCTGTTAGAAAAGACGAGACAACATCATCTTTAGCTCAACATGTCAAAACTACAGGACCATAGAATTGATTTCGACAAAACAAAAACACTAGCCAATATCGAGCATTACAAGTTAAGAATCATCAGGGAGGCCATAGAAATAGAGAAAAGACCACACAATCTAAATACACGAGATGACACCCAAAGACTACCTACCACATGGAATCCTGCTCTAATATTACATGCTACTATCCATGAGGAAGCAAGAAACATAACGCAACGAACACACGAAGAGGAACCAACCAGAGCTAATCTAATAGGACCAAGTACACGGAGTCGCCCTCGAAATCAGGAGATGGGTGCAACAGACCGTGACATAAGCACAGATACACGCATGCGCGCCCGAACAGGACCGATTACACGAAGCCGCGCTCGAAATCAGGAGATGGGTGCAGCAGACCATGACGCCCGGAGTGAGTCGAGAGCAACAGATCGTAACATAGGTAGAGTATATAAAGAACTGCCAGATCCAGAAAACTTATATATATATATATATATATATATATATATATATATATATATATATATATATATATATATATATATATATATATATATATATATATATATATATATATATATATATATATATATATATATATATATATATATATATATATATATATATATATATATATATATATATATATATATATATATATATATATATATATATATATATATATATATAGGGTGAGTCAATAGTGTGTTCTCCGTCGATAACCTTTGTTTTTCCAAAGCCATTCTTGATAAAATTGTATTAATTTTTACTATGATCGCAAGGTTAAAGAGAAAACCTAAATTTTCTCGAAAACTTCAACAGTTAGGTATAGGAAGTGTCATACAAAAAAGAAGGCAATTTGAAGAAGGAATCCAACTACGTAAAAAATACAGGGTGTTCCATTTAAAAAACAGAGTTTTTCCCATTTGAAATTCGCATTAATTGACATGCCGTCATGGACACCCTGTAAAATAGAATAATATAAAAAAAGGTACTAATACTTAGCGTGTAGTATGAACTAAGAATAGTACAATATTTGCTTACCATGCTTGTTTTCATGGGTAAATAAAAATTATTAAATGGATCTTTATAAATCCTTAAATTTCCAGGAAATGTCAAATAACTAAATAAAGCAACGTTGCATCCAAATCCAAAAAACAAAATATCACTGTATAATACTCTTTCCGTTTAATAAAATTGTGACAAAATATACAGGGTGATCCAAAAAAGTATTTTTTTGTTTGTAACAGAACATTCAAGCACCCTGTAGATTTCGCAATAATTTTAAATGATAGATCTTATCGACCCAAGAAACTTTTATATTTAATAAATTGTTGTATCACTAACAGTTCAAAGGTTATCGAAGGAGAACACACTATTGACTGTATATAAAAATTAAACAGCAAAATCGTCCTCGTCTTCATCTTGACTGTCCTCGTTTTCATTCTCTGTAACCGGTTTATTCCAGTGGCTTTAATCGGGAGTTGGTTGATCAGATGCGTCGTCGTCATGGTCCTCTTCATCCAAACACACTGTAGAAACGGACCATGCAGAAGTTGAAGAAGCCCTGTTAGTTGTACTGTCGGGGCCGTCTTCATTAAAATGTAATGTCTCCGTTGACCAGCTCCTCTATAGAACATCCCCGACACTGTCTGCTGGGCCCTCAACAAATTCCTCGTCATTGAAATAATACTGCGGCGACTTTGAAGGTTGATCAGTGGTACTATCGGCTTTCATAATTGCGTTCGCCGCTGTGACTTCTTGTGAAATGTGACGTTGATATCGGCGTGCTTTATTTATAAGCCATCTCCGCCGCCACCGTGGATTTACCCGCTAGTTTGACCTTGTAACCTAAGTAGTTGATGTCTGGGTAGCTACGATTGCATACTATTTATTTACAAATTTAGTCACTAGTTGGCGTCGGAGTAGTAAGTGGAGGTTAGGTGGTAGGGTGAAAGCTACAGTGAAGCTACTTGTGAAGCTTCCCAGTGTAGTAAAGGGGGAAATGAGAGTTCTGTATCAACCTCCCCCACCCTTTTACCCCCACCACTTTTACCCCCACCCTTTTTACCCCCACCACTTTTACCCCCCACAATGAGAGTTCTATATCACCCCCACCCTTTTTATCCTCGCAAGTTTTACCTCCACTACCATCAAAATTCTGTAACGCCCTTTGTATCCCATCCACCACGAGAGTTCTGTATCAGCCCCACTTGTCAAACTACTATTTCCCCACCAATGTCAATGACCGGTCAGGCCAACTAGGGTATCAATAACCGGTTATAGGGGTTTATAAGTATAGGTGTGCCAATTCAGTCACTCACTACAGCTTAAATACCATGATGTATTAAAAAAATATTTTCAGAATGTTTTTTTACCATAAGCAGAACAACAGAACAAGACAAACAAATGTATACAAAACAGTTTTTTTTCGCTTCCCATTCAAACTTTTAATACAGAAGATTTGGGAAATTTCTCGCTGGACTATTTGAGAAATTTTGATTGTGGAGAAATATCTACTATATATGATAAACTCTCGAAAGAGTATCAAGCGGATAGCGTAATTACTGAGAAGTAGTTTCGTTGCTTTGATTACTGGCCGACAGAAGGTGATGTTCCAGATTATCCCCTACCTTTCAAGATTAAATGTTACAATTGCATTATAAATAAAATTCCACAGAAGAATGCAAAAGTGGAAAAAGTAATTGAGAGGCATCTATATGGATGGACACAATGCATTCCATGATTTCACCGATGAAGAAATTAAATATTTTCCATTGTTTTATTTAATGAACAATGTTGATGGTGAACATTTATTACGAAGATGGTATGCGTTGCCTGAAAAATATAAAGCGAATGCAAGTCTTCAGTAAAAACTACCCTATTTGGTGCACAACCTGAGGATAAGTGGGGCAAAAATAGATTTGTTTATAAATATGAATGTCATGAATGTATAATGAATAAAACAAATGAATAAGAATCAGTTTTTATTATATTCTATGTTACCAAATTATTATTAAACTTTACATTACTTAAAATTTTCGCACAGATAAAAATCAGATATAAATAATAAAAGTAACCAATTTTGTAAAACTCGTGATAAATTTGGGAATAGGAAAATATAATTGGAGTGGAATAAGAATACCTGATTAATAGTTACAGAAATTTTATTAATCAAAAATAAAAATTATGTAGACTTAACATTTTCCATATTATTATCTTCATTACTATCAGCATCCTCATCATCTTCCTCGTCATCTTCCTCACTATCGTTCAATTTATAAAGCTGTTCAGGAGACAATATTAATATTTTTTAATGCAATGAAGAGAATCACCTAACTCTATTGCAATTAGTCCATTTACGAGACAGCTCTCACATATTGTTTCTTCCAGAAATTGTTCACAGATTTCAGCACCTTTATCGTATTTTTCACTAAGTTCAGTGCACTGTTCTGCGGAATAGAATCTTCCCAAACCATAAATAGCTTCATGCTCAGCATCAAATTGAAGATTATGAAATTTTTGCACGAGATGCTTTACGCCACTCTGTAAGTCAGTGATTTCAACTTCTTGTACGTAACACATCCACATGATGATACTATTTCAATTAATCAATGTTACTGTAGACTGAATAAACTAAGTATAGAGTTCGGTATTATATGCAATGCCCCATCAATGAACCAGTACAAAACCAGTATTTCCGGATTTTTTAGGCTGAAGGAAGGGGGGCAATGAAATAAAATCAGTTATAAGAAGTTTAGTATTTATTTAACAATTATTACATTATATCACGTAACAAAAATAATTAAAGTAAATTACTTAAAATTATTTATATAAAACTCTAATTAATTTCTTCAACATCATCAGCAGGTTCTATGAGTTCTTTTGCTAGTCTTATTAATTCATCTGAATCACCTTTTTTTGTCTCAGAAAGAATTTTTGTTTGACCTGTTTTAGTTAGGCCAGGAACAACATAGCGTTTATCGTCGCGTGAAGATAAAGCTACCTTGTTTTTTAATTCCGTATACATAGTGTGTAAGTAAGATCTGAATACATACATTTTACGGTATACTGATCCACCTTTTTCAACAATATGTTTATAATCCGCAATATGCAGATCTTTGTTAATAACATTTTTTGATGTTCCCTTAGCCTTTTTTGTTTCACTTTCATTAAATTCAACACAGGATGCTTTAGCTCCAGTACCGTAAAAACTTTTTATAGGAGTGCCAGCATATTCATCTTTCATTTTGCCGATAATCGATTGATTTTTAGATACACTATGAGTATTCTTTTCTGCATAATTAGATGTATCAAACCGGTCAATATTTTTTTGATGTCGTCATAGATATTATCTGTTTGAATTTCTAAAATAAGTGAAACTGTATCAGTGTAACAGAGATGCATTTTCACCGTATTTAGTTTTAATAAAGTTGTAAAAGAAATCATATATGACTGTTTTTGAGATATCTAGAATTGAAAAATCTACGTATAATGGTTTATGATAATAAATTTTCAGATGAGCCATGTGAACAGCCACTGAATCTTCAGAAAAAACTGAAGCCGATTTGAAATGTGGCATACTTATAAATCCTTCGACTCCTCTATTACCACGAATGTTTTCCCAGTGGGATAGAAGTTTTATATCAACGTGCTTATCTACGTTCTCCATGGTTTTACCAATTATGGAGTTCATAAAATATTTAAATAAGCCTCTTTCAAATCCTGTTTTTGATGAGTTTCTTCATAATGTGTTTAAGTCAATATAAGATTTCAAACACTGCGACTGTGAAAATTCCAAAATTTTATGAATTCTTTTAATTTTTAAGCCATGTTCTATACACTGCTTTAATTTCCTATAATGAATTATATAATTATTCTTGTTGTGTACTTAGAAGAAGCTTAGAATTTTTGCTATTAGGAGGTGTAAAGTTCTCTGGACAAAATGGCAAATCATTGTCAGCATTGTGTAAGCTTTCAGGTTATTCAATATCAACTTCTAATGCATAACCTTTAGCAAAATCATCGTCTACTAGTAGCGGATTGAAATTTGAAATTTCATTATTGTTAAGCCATCTAAATTTACCCATTGGGAGGTTCTGAGAGATTGCCCAGCCATAAAGCTTTGTAGCGTCTAAATAAATTATAAAGGAATTTGGCTTCGAAGCATCATAATCGTCGACAAACGTATTAGTGGCAATAACTTTTCTATTACTGCACTAACTCACACCACCACGAATACCTTACTGAAAAAGTGGAGTATGTCAATATCTGTAATAAGTTCTAGCGTAAATACTATCACTCCGTAAAATATCAAAAAAATTTTCCTTAGAAGGCAACTTATTTTCTTCAAGCTTTGTCATAGAATCAACGTATGGATAAGGAAAAATACCCTTACGACGTATTAAGTCAAACTTATGCTGATCTTCAAAATACTTTTTTATTTCGTAGCATTGTTGAGATTCTAGTGTTTGACTTATTTTATCTAGAGAGGTAGGTAAAAAGCGAAAAGTATCCAAAAATCTCAATTTTATGAAAACATCTTTCTCTGCCATCATTCTTCTCAACTAAAATAAATTTTGAAAATGTTATATATTTTTCTTTGTTTTGAGCGAGAACATCGATTTTTTCATGGCTTAAGGCCAATTTTTTTATAAAAAGATGACAGTCATAATTTGTAAGATTATGGAAAAATACCGGGATAAATTTCGGGAATTTATAATTTACAATTCGCGCGAGCAGCACCGCGATAAATTCCAGTCAAGTGACAGTGGTCACGAACTTTAAGGCTATTATCGCTAAACGGTTTATCGCAGATATGGCAAGAGCAACTATTATTAAAATTTTCTTGCTCAAACGTAGAAAGCTGTTGCATGGGTATGATATTTTTTAAATATTTATTATACAGTTTAATTACAACTTCCTCAAGTTTTTCCATAAAGATCTCAGCAACATTTAAACCAAGATAATGCACAAATTCCGACAAAGTGTCATCGAAGCTACATTTCACGTAAAAAGAAAATGAATATGGCTCATGTTCGTAAGCTTTTAAAGTGAACGATGATTCATTTGTTGGTGGAGCCTGTTGAATTAGTTTTAAAATACTTTCAAAATCTGCGTATATGACAAATGGAACCGTAAGCTGTTTTTCGAAATTGACGAATTTGAGTAAATTTTCGGGAAGCGTTTCCCCAAATTTGTTCACTTTAATGTCAGTTGTCGGTAATTTCGTACATATGAAATTGCAATCATGTTCCTCATGTAATTTCAACTGTTCTGAAGTTCGAAAGAATTGTAGGCAACCATTACAAATATGTTTGACCATTGTGCTTAGATTTTTGACTAGATGTTAACCTGGATAAATTTTTAATATAGCAATAATGACTATTCCCATTATCATCTGTAATGAGCAAGAGATTTACATATGTATATTTTCTAGATTGTGTAAAATAATATGGTCCTACAATTTCACAAACTGTCTTACCGTTTTTAAATTGATTGCTAATACCAAATACATTAACCGAAATATTGTTTAGTTTCAAATTTGAGAATATCTTTTAGTTTAACAGGAAACTCAATACCTGTAAAATTCAGTACAGTTGAATAATGTGGATAAGAAGACGTTCTGTTCGGATTTGTGGTTGCAGGAAATAAAACAGCATTCACGGCCCAAGCGAAACATTTGTTATCTTGATTAAGTATATTCACAACAGCTTTCTTAAGTTCAAGTTACGTAGGTAGTTTGATGTATGAAGAAGCACTTAGCGGATTGTATTTGTTGAGATTAACTTCAAGAAATATTATTTGTTGTAGAGACCAGCCTAAGTCTCGTTCTTAAAGATCAGATGCCTTTGCTATTATCACTTTCATAAATTTTTCATACATTTTTGATAAATCAGAGGAAACTGTTATAATTTGTTTTTCCGTATTGAATGACTTGAGATCAAACATAGAAAATAGTTCAAAGTTCACTTTTAAACCACCCCACTTTCTAATAAGTTCCGAAACAACTGCAAAAACTTAATTTTGAATTTCCGCGAAGAATGTGGAATGATCAATATGATGATGTTTACTTGAGAAACGATAGCTAGCTATTCTAAACCTCAGTGGGTTATGAAATTTTTCAACACCCTCATCCAATGCAATCGAGCATCTCGAGAGTTTCTAGCCTTAGGCCTATTGAAGTTCATTAAAGCCAGTCCATATTTATTTGTGCAATCGAGTACAAATTTCATTATATCATCTCTAAAAACATATTCAAAAACAGCTTGTGGAGTATCATTGTTATTTATAGTTATTTTTAAACAGTTAGTAGTTTCGTCAAATTGGAAATCTGGTATATCAGTAGTTGTATTTTCCCACTGTAAATCATCTTTTGGTGGGTTTTGCTCTGGAGCTTGTTCTACGAGGTCAAGGTCTTCATCTAATTCTTCCTGATGCTGAGTGATGTCCTCTTGAGAATTATTAAAAATATCTTGTGTTGTTTGGGTAGGACCTGTATCTTGAACTGATGTTTCCTGATGCATAATATCAGTATGTTGTTTCTTGGAAGCTCTTAAACGCGTTTGTAAAGACCGCGACGGTGGTTCCTCTGAATCAGACATTTCGCTTTCAGCTGATTGGGTGCTGGACATCTCACTTGGTATATAATTTTCATCAAAACCAAACTCTCCATCAGAATCAGCATAAGGGTCTACTTCTTCTTCTTCTGTGGTCAAATCCTCATATAAATCACGTAATCGCTTCCGCTCTTCCTCATAAAGATCATATATTTTGTCATCTTTTTTCATCTACAAACAAAATATTGTGCACAGAATCATACAATAATCATTATCTAATAATTGTCTAATTTTATAATAACAATATTTACTTACGATTTGTAACAAACTCACAAAGAAATTATCTAAAACACGTGCTTCTAAAATTACGACACACGAAACGTACTCCCATATGGCCACTGTGCTACTGATGACGCTGCCCAACGTCGAGTACAAATTGGAAGGTGGGTGTGAAAATTGCACATGCGTGACGGTCGGCGAAAATACTTCTCTGTAGTGTGACACTATAACGTAAAATACATTATTCACACATGAAAATAAAGACGCTGCTTCACGTTCTGTGCCAATTTGAGATTTTGTTGAGGACGGCTATAGGCGTTGTGTCATACCACAACGTGTTAATTTAGTTACTAGGACCATAAAAACAATAGAACTGTACCGTTTTTTCATAACTAAAAATGTTTACTAATAAAATTCCAAACATTATTAAAGTTTTTAAGTCTTATTTCGTGTATGATTTGTAAATACGATACCATACAACATTTCTGCAGTTTCTTGAGTCTCTGTATACTAGATACATTTTAAAATAATGTTCCCATCAAATAAGTGTGCTGTACATAAGTAAATGGTTTAATTTAATATTAATTAATTTTAGGGGTTTTCACTCAAAGTAATTTTGAATTCTATATATTAATATATCAAGATAATAAATAATTACTATTGTGTGATACTAATATTATTTCCCATATAGAAATTAGTAGCGATTACTAAGATTTCTTTTCACCTATTTTAAATTGTTTATACAAATCGATCACTATGCATGTATTCTTTTTAAATGCATTTATCGTTTTGAGGCACACCGGTAGTAAAGAAATAAAATATGAGAGATTATAACGAAAAATGTTTATTTATTATATATACATATTCATACAAACATTGACATGAAATAAATGGAGAAATAAAAGAAATAACACAGAGATACTTATACGTGTACAAAATGTTTTGAACTCGCTAAAAACAGTATTTGTGGTAAATAAGCATCGAGGTTTCACATATTTAAAAAGAAAAATTGTTTTACTTATAAACTAAATAACATACTTAAAACTAAAAACGATAAAAATATAATAACATAGTTCTTAAATTAACGACTACACTACACTACACTAAATCGGTCTCTTGATTAATCACTTCACCTACCGATGACTCGTTCGCAACACCTATAACAAACAAACATAATTTAGTCAGTGCAATATACATAAATAAAATTTACATTTAAAAAATAGCGCGATTTAAAATATTATCTTACTTATAAACATGCGCACCGTTTGCGGGAAGTGATCAGCAAAGCGGCAATACATGGCAGCATTTTCGTCCAATTGGTCCAGATCTTTCGCCAACCCCTCCATTATCTTATTTAACTAGCGTTGATGTTCTCTCACCAATTCAATGTTGCTAATTAGTAGTTCACGTTTGGCTTCCATGTTTGTGGTGAACTCCGCTCATTTACTAATTAAGCAACCTCGAAACTCGGCGAACCAGTCATCACTATCTTTCCGCAATTGACGGTGTTGTTCATCCACTTCATGTTTAATATTCGTGTAAATTTCCGCCAATTGCGGAAGTTCAGTTTTCTTTAAGACTACTTCTGGTCGAGGGGTTGACGCTACGACCGATTGAAAATCTGGGACCTCCTCGGCGACTTTGCTGCTGCCACTGTATCCAGCTAGTATCTTGATCGGTGCCTGGACACATTTTTTCTTCGGTGCCATGTTCATGGGCTTTACCTCCGAAAAAAGTTCTTTCAAGATGGCAAAGCTTTCATCCAGTGAAGCATCAGCACGGTGGGTGTTTCTGGCTGCGACTACGGCCACGTCGAACGATTCGTTGTCGGTCTCACTGTCGTCGAACAGAGGTCTCTTCAACGACATGATACCTCTTCTTGGAGTAGTTCTCTTCGACGATGTATACATGTTCGTAAATGTGTGAAGGCGCTAAGTGAACTAAAATTGTCGAGTCGATTTTTAGGTATTTAAAGACTGGTCTAACGTGGAGGTGGAAACCAACGCCAACTATCAGTTTCTTTGGTTAAGGTGAATGACGCTACAGCACTGAGACCGCATTTCAACCTTGGAATATATTGCATCCGATGCGAGATACCTTGTTATAAAATTAATGAACTGACTTTATCTCTTGATATATTGTTAATGGTTGGGTTGGTAGGATTTTTTATTTGTCTGGGATATTATTATGCACATGCACGATGGCATTGGAATGTAGTTTATACTTATTATGCAGGACCGCAACAGTGGATTGTAAAATTCTCGAATCTATTTCAAGTATTTTTATTTGTCTGACATATTATTATGCGCATGGACGATGGCATTGGAATGTAGTTTATACTTATTATGCAGAACCTTTTGTGATGACCGCAACAGTGTATTGTAAAACTCTCGAATCTGTTTCAAGTTTTACGTAGATATAATTTGCAGTAATTTTTGCTTTATTTGTGTCTCACGTACGTACGTACATACTTGTAAACGTTTAAAAGCAGGCTGAGAAATGCTTTCAGTATCACTTGTCTGAATTTAGTAAGAAGAATATATCAAAATATGCCCTATCGTCGAAGGTGTTAAAAATATTCGCTTGTTTTTAACTACGATTATAGCCATTCGAATAAATAATGACAAATACCTAATTCGGGACGATGCTAAGACGGCTTTACATTTTAACGAATTGTATAGTAAAAAACGTCTGTGTACAGAGTGCTGGATAGACAATTTTCTAGAATACGGCCAGCAAAGGCAACTGGAGGGAATATGTTTACCGCTAGACCTAATGGTGAAGGTGAACAATTATTACGAAACTACGATATATTTGTTGAAGCAAGCGATACGGCGAACCCTAAAAGGAACTCCCATGGAACAGTTTGTACAACACTATATCAACAAGAAAATTTCTGTAGACTACTTATTTGGAAAAATTGAAAAATATGGTGAAGCTGACAAATTATTATAAATGATTGAGCTACTTCCAAAAAAGCATTCGAATGAAACTCGCAGCAAAGAGCGACCGACCAGTGCACAATGTGTGATTCTCCGATGGGATATCTATAAAATGTGTTATTTTGTATGTTTTAATAAATATATTTACTGAACATTTACTCTCTCTATTTACCCAAAAATTGTAAAATTACACATTCAAATAAATGTACTTGTAAATAACAGCACTATTTAATAAGTTATGGATTTATTATTGTAAGTGTTATAATAATTACCTTCATATACATTATTTCGAATAAAATTCTATAATTCTAAAAAGATGTTAGATATAAATCCGTATTATTGGAAAATAAGGCGGGATAAAGTTTATACGTATAAAGTACTTGGGAAGGGCATGCTAATAGAAGCCCGCCGGAAGCGTCGCTTTTTTTGGCGATCTTTAAAATTTAATTACTGGAAAACTATAAGTGAACAAGAAAAAAGTTATTTGAAAAAAATATTTGGAGGACTATACTCTATCGAACGGCGCCCCAATCGCATCTCCATACCGCTTTTGAAAACCCCAAAATTATTGAAATCTTTTAAACCGTAATATGTAGAAGATATCCTGCGACGGCGTTGCGTTGAGAACAACTCTACGAAAGTCTTCGAAGAATCCTAATAAAAGCCTCATTGGTATGCAAACGTTGAAATTTCCGTTAGAATCAACTAAAATTTTTTTATCCGTGCCTGTTGTGGGTGTCATCTTTTTTGGAAACCAACCAGCATTTTGCAGTAAAACACTCTCGTTTTCATTAAACGATAAGTAACTTTTAATAGTTGAAACTAATCCAACATTTCTAACGAAATCGACTACTATACCATTCATTTCGTATCTAATTTCTCGAAAAATAAATGCTATCCATTATTGATAAATTCCAATTTTGTAGGTGCGCTACCATCCGATTTTGTTAATTTTCCTTCGACGTATAAGAAACTGTTACAGGGTGCAGTATATGCTTTTAGATCTTGAATGGGAATCCTGATTTCACCATTATAATTCAAATTTCCAGGGATATACGGTTGATATGTGTAAAATTGGTAGTCTTCTACTGTATTATCGCTATCCATTACACTAATACTTTTAATCCGAGGGAATTCGAAAATTTTCGATTGTCAGGTTGTCGGTTTGAACCTACGGAAGCTACTAATGGTATTCTTCTTTATGCTCGTTTTTATATGGTGGAGTTTATACTGCCTACGGTGTGAATCAAATCCTAAGACCATCTTCAAGATACGACTTTTCTTAGATGCAGCCTTACTGTCACCACTTCTCTTTGGAAACTGACCAAATTCCCATCTTGATCGAATATTTTAATGCTGATATTGTTGATAGTTTTAACACTGACGGGAAAGTATAATATATTCAAAGGAGATTCGACTATTTTATAATTTGGGGAAACTGTTGGGAAGAACTGATGTATGATATGAACAGGCTTTCCATTTAAGAAAGATCCGACAGCAATATTGCAATCTAAGCAAATCGTGTTTACTTTGAGTAGCTCAACTCTGCGATCGGATACGTAAGTTCCTATAGCAGGCAACTCTTTTTTATCAAATCCTAATAGAGGTCCCAATGAATCCTTAACATGGAAATTGATTCTTCGATCGGTCTTAATAATGATTTTTGAGGTGTGGATATTCGTTGTAATTTTTACCACCGCGCCCGGATCCTTCAGTACCCACAACATTTTGAATATATTCAATAATTGCATCAATATCATAGGAACCTTCAGGAATTTCAATTTTATGTTTATCATGAACACCCTATGTAAACTTATTTCCACTGGTAATAATTGGAATCGAATTGTATCAAAATTAGTTAAACCGATTTCGTACTTGACGTCATCTTCTAAATAAATGGGTGGGTTGTAATTATAACTTAATTCGGATGATCTACCACTCAGAGCAAAAGTGTAAGACATTATTAACTGTTTCACGATTTAATAAAAAATAACTATTTATAATATTACATCATGTTATTATATAGAAATGTGAGACATAAATGTCCACAAAGTACAGAATTCGCTTTTTGAATTGTATTGTAATTGTATTTTATATTATTTGAGCCACCACCGCTAACAAATTACTCATATAATTCAAGGGAGGGTTTCAATCTCCCATAACTATCGAAATAAATTATTTCATATTTTTTCTTTACGTATGCAGTCCAATGAGTTCCACTTCCGGTATGAAGATCTAAATTTACAATTCCACATTCAGTTATGCGCATTTTCTTCGGAAGTTTATCTCTCATAAACACCCCTCTGAAAGATGGAATTTTTAACTACAATCGATGTTTGTTAGAGGTCGGCGAGGTAGCGTTATTAGTAGTTTTTAGGATTATTTGATCATCGTTTTGGTATTTATCATGACTTAGAGACTGATAAACTTATTATAGGGGATTCCGTGATAACATTTCAAGGTCCCGATTTAATAATCAAAGGACTTCGCTATATAGGAACACCCGGACTTTACGAATTGCTGTTTAAGAACAATCCTATCGGATATAAAAAAGTAGTGTAACGAAATTGCAAGCTATTTCATTCCAGTTTGTTGTGTTCCGCGAGGAATTAAGTTTCTGCTAGTCTAGTCCAGATGGCGCCACTGATTTCTACTGGAAAAGTCGGTTTTGCAGATTTGTGCACTAAATATCTATCTATCTTTATTGCTCATACTCTACTCTCAAATGTCTGTCTCTTTCAAAACTATAACCGAGTTTAGATGGGAGGACAGAACGAGGCTTCCTTCTTCTTACTAGTGCAGCGTTCAGATTGAAACCATCTATAATTCTGCGGTCTGGTAAAATTTATATGTTTCCTGGTATTATCTTGTGATTTAATGCTAATCATTATTTAAAAAGTTGCTATATTGATTTAAAGTACCTTTGAGGTAATTTTCATAATAATATTGTACCGTAATTATCTTAATTTACGCCTTGAGCGAATTTGCTTTTTTGGTGATCCGGTCACCTTGGTTGTTCTTTGGAACAGCCATTATTAATATTGATTAGTATCAATTTATCGTGCCTTGCTGGCAATTTATCTAATATTACTTTGATATTGTAATAATTTCAGGTGTTAATTTAAACTAACTTTCGGTTATTGTAAATTTTAGATTTACTTGGCAACGTATGTCGCCATTTTGTATCGTAGTTAGTTGTTTTCTGTCTTTGCCTGTTGATGTTTTAGGTCACTTAGCCACGTTGGTAGCACTCTGAAAGTGATGACTGGTAACATTTGAAGATTGGTACACCTGGTTTGACAAACCTATTTGTTTATAACCTTTGTGAAAATTATCTAATTTGGTGCATTTATTTTGTGGTGGATTATTTAATACCAGTGCATATATTTATCAACCAGATCTCAAAAACGTAAGGTTTTTCTAAATTTAAAATATCGAATGCTTACTTGAACGTTTCCTTAATATTTCTTCAGGAACGCTACTCTAGTGGAACCTTGCCTAATTCTCTGGCAAAGATACCTGCCTAGTTATCTGGCACTTGATTAACTTTTAATTATCTAAAGTAAACATATAGTCAAGTATATAGCTTTACTTAACTTTATCTGCAATTTCTTAGAACCTCTCTCGGAGGAACTAATAAATAATTTAATTTAACGTTACCTTCAAGTTGAAAACTATCATATTGTTTTATATTTAGCAAATATTTATTTACGTTATCTTTCTAGTTGTCTGTCTGTATACAGACTTTCTAAATTTTATTTTCTGGAAGCTTAACTTCTTTTAGTACAAACATATCTTAACATTTAGTGAATACCTATTTCACTTGTTTATTATCATAGCTACACCTAGTTTATTTGCTGGACTAGTATTTTTTCCATTTAACGTAACTTTTATTAATACTTAAGTTAGTTGAAGTCTTCAACTTCCTAACATATTGTAGAATACCGATCCTAGTTTGTTTAGTTTGCAATTTACTCTGTAAATTTGTGTTAACTCATATTTCGTCTACATAGCTGGACAGTTCAAACGTCACAGCTTTTAATTTTGTTTTGCCTTTAATACTGATCTCATAAAACTCTCCCCTTTTTATGTAAATACCTGGACCAAGAGAAGAGGATAACTGGTGGATCGAACTGATCATTATATACAGGGTGAAGCAGAAAAACTATATTCTACACAACTGGCATTTTTCTCAAGGGTAACTGCAGTACTGACAGTGGTTAGTCAAATTGACACCGAACCCAATAAAGCTAAGCCGTTGGTGGATTCTTCGCTGGACTAACCCCTGGGAAATACGTAAGATCTTCGTCCTCGGTAAATATTCATTTGGTCAGAAGAGATTTGTGTTGTGAGAGATCAGGCATTTCATTTTTCATTTTTTTTTCCTTTTTTATTAGTTTTTGGTCTTCAACCACTAGTAATTCTTTTTGACTTTTAAATACTTGTACATCACATATACTAGTCTTGATTATACTTTTTATTAAAATAAGATCTTTTTATTCCACTTCCTTACCAACCGAATTCAAGTTTTAACGCTATCTTTACCTTTTAAAGTAAAATTTTAATTAATTGGTACTTGCAAAAGTCCTGGCGCCCAGCCTAGATTTTGGTGATAACTCAAATTAATCTAAGCCCTTATTCACGACCTGCCTACTGAGCTACCGGTCAATAAGTACAACCCCCAGCTTATTGTGTTATGCCAACAATTGGACGGGGGTGTTGCAGTAGATGTCGATCTACTGATTGAGAATATCAATATACTTATTGATATTCTCAAACGAACCAATGCGTAGCATCAACAAAGCGATCCTACGAAACCTCTAAAGTCTGCTACTAGGGAAGTTAAAGATAAATTCAAATTTGTAATCGAATCACATTTTAAGACAAGACAGAGATCGAGTTCTCTTCCCACAATGAATACAACCGGTAAAGGTCTAAAACTTCAAATGTTAGATTTAAATAATAAACATAAGGACTATAAATATTTCGATGATTTTAATAATAGACTGAAATTATTGGTAGCTTCCCAAGCTGCTGGACATACTAATCATAACAACGAGATAATTTGTATACTGGAGGAGCTTCGGGAAGGAAAAATTATTCAATAAATTGCTAGTATAATGGTGCATACTTCCATTTAGGTCGGCACTCTCTACGTATCAACTATGTCTATTGAAAAATTTGGGACACATGCTTGCTTACCGTTCACAACCTTATCCCATAACATCGCCAGTTTTAACTGCAACAGCTGAAGATTATGCTAATACTTTATCTAGCTTATGCATTGTACAAATTCGAGGTGTGGAACAGAAAACACCACATAAGATTAGAACCTATACGTTTTACGTTTTAGAAGATGGTACTGTAACATATACATTACCTATTTCAGGCATAATCGAAAACACAAAATTGCCTCAAAACGTGACAATGTTCCTAAATAATAATAATTATGATCCTCATAATAAAAACCTTAGTAAAGGGCATGATCTGTCATTTTTACTTCCCGCAACAGAGTCAAACCCACCACGTTTTGTAGAAATTGTGTTACGCTGCCCATTATCAAAAAATGAGTAATATTAAAGAAGAAATAGTGAATGAATTACATAACCCCGCCAGAAGATATTTCAAAAGACGAAAAGTTATTGTTAAAGGCTTTAATGACCTCCTTCAAGCGGACCTCGTGGACATGATTCTATATGGAACAGTCAATCGCAGCTACAAGTATATTTTGGTTGTTATCAATGTATTTTCGAAATTTGTTTGGTGCGAGCCTGTTAAAACCAAATCCGCCAAAGATGCGACTAGTGCAATGAAGGCAATTCTGCATCAAATGAAATCTACACCGAAGAATCTGCAGACGGATATGGGAAAGGAATTTTACAACAAAGAATTTAAGGAGTTAATGAAAAAATGGAAAATTAATCATTACAGCACCTATTCAAATCTTAAAGCAAGTGTTGTAGAAAGAGTCAAGAGGACTTTAAAAAATTGTATGTGGAAATAGTTCAGCTTACAAGGGAACTATAAATGGTTGCACATTTTACCAGACATATTTATATTGTATGAAGAAAACAGAATTAAAATGTGTACATTCGTATGCATATGTATGTGTGTGTATATATGTGTATACATGTGAATATATGTGTATGTGGATATATGTTCATATGTGTACTGTATGTATATTTAACAGTGTTTTTTTTCTTTTTCTTTTTTTACTTTGCTTTTACTTTTAATTTTTTTGCATAGTTTGCTGACTGGAGAAAACTTTTCCACTTTCAAGGTCCGCCTTCTGTAAGATCATTTTCTTCATTTACTTACCATAATGGGATTACATTGTTTAAAATTACCTTTACTTTGTATTTTCTGGGTGGTGAATAAAGAATATTATTTTTTTTTTTCGGTTACCCGATGCCGGTCAGTCCTCCCGTGGCCTCCGACGCCTCACGGGAGTCGCGCCGGCGCATTAACTACAGCCACTCCCCGCATCCCGCAGGGTTAGTGACTGTAGATACCAGAATCGTGTGCCCTAAGCAGACGGAGAGAACCCAGAATGGCCGCCTTCTGCATTTGACCTGCCAGCCACTCGGCTGGTTTTCGGCAGGCCGGTATGATCTTCAGTTCCGAGAGCAGCGTAGGCTTTATCCCTCCGAGTACACCGATAATAAGGACGACCATTTTGACTGAGTAGCCTGGGTACAGCACTTGGAGCTCGTACCGGAGATCGCGATATTTGGTCCGTTTCTCCTCCTCGTTCAAGGTGATGTTTTTCTCTGCAGGTGCCGAGAACTCGATAACATACATCACCTTGAGTTGATGGTCGAGGAGGACTATGTCAGGCTTGTTGGCTTGGATTAGCCTGACAGTCGGGAACGAGTAGTTCCAGTAAATCCGGCATTTCTCGTTCCCGACAACGGACTCAATATCTCCGGGGACGTAAGGCAGCACTGGTGTCTGGTCTACCCCGTACGAGTGCCTTAGATGGTAGTATAGCACTCGTAAAGCCGCGTTATGTCGGTGGATGTAGGCCGAAATCGCATATATGGGGCATGCAGAAAGTAAGTGCATGAGCGATTCCGGCGCCTGATGGCAGGTCCTGCAGTTGATGTCAGGAACCTCTACACGCCACACGCGGCTACGGTAGACCAAGGTGTTGATAACACCATCTTGGCACGCCATAATGAATCCCTCGGTCTCCGACTTAAGCCCTGCTGACCTTAGAAAGGCGAAGGTCAGCCTGGTCGATAAACCCAGTGTTTCTATGTTCTTATAGAAGACACCATGCTGGGGTTTATCGACGTGCTGCCGAAACAGATTTTCCTGTTCGGCAGCTCTTATTCGGTATTTCAGACGATTTGGCTGAAGTTCGGTGACTGACTCAACATCAGCACCTCGCCGGCCTCCTCGCCTGATGTCAAATGCGAGACCGAGTTCATCTGCGGCTCTTTTTGCTGCCTTGAATAATCCTGCTCCCACTCCTACAGTTTCGTGATGTTTTACGAACCGCAAGAGGGGATCTGAGCTCCTGAGTATGTTACATGCCATACTCAGTACTACTCTGCCATGCGTACACTCCAGGCTCAAGAGTCCTCGGCCCCCCCGTTGACGTGGGAGGTACACACGAGGAACGGACGATTTAGGATGAATACTTCTGTGAATATTCATCATCTTGCGGGTATCTCTGTCTAATTGGCGCAGCTCATCTACCCTCCACTTTACTACTCCGAAGGAGTAGAGCAGAATCGGAACAGCAAGCATATTAGTAGCAGACACCTTGTTCTTCCCCGAAAGTTCGGAAGACCAAATCTTTCGGAGGCGGTGTCTGTACTTGCCGCGGAGAGAATCCTTTATTTGTATTACATCTTGGATGTGCCTTTGTTGCACACCCAGGTATGTATAGGTCTCTCCGGCATCCAGATGTCTTAGGATGCTTCCGTCTGCGAGCTGCGCATCTTCAGGAAATTCCCCGCATCGTCCTCTCTTGAGGTGGACGACTGCACATTTGTCCAACCCGAACTCCATACCAATTGCCCGCGTATATTCTTCGACCACCCTAAGAGCGTTTTGTAGTTCGCGCTCTCCGGAGGCATAAAGTTTAAGATCATCCATATAAAATAGATGAGTGACCTTATGCCTCCGGTCGCTGGGTGGTCCACATTGATACCCGCGGGTTTGGCGGAGCCCAGCAGACAACGGTAGCAGTGAGATGCAAAAGAGGAGAGGACTCAGGGAGTCGCCCTGGAAAACTTCCCTCCTAAATGCCACCTGCTCTGTCGTGACCCGCTGTGCACCTGATGTTATGGTGAAGCGAGTCTTCCAGAGTGGCAGCAGCTGTTCTATGCATCTCACTAGTGGTGCTGGTACCGCAAGACATTCGAGCAAGTGCAACAATAGCTCGTGCGATGTTGTATCAAATGCCTTGCGGTAGTCAATCCAGGCCATCGATAGATTCCGCTTATATTGCACAGAATCCTGTGTAATACAGCGGTCTATCAGCAGGCTGTCCTTGCAATCTGCCATGCCCTTCTTGGCACCACGCTGTTCATGTATCTGATGAAAGACCGGATCAACAGACCTCAGTGTCCTAGCATACAAGATACGTGTAAATATCTTGTAGCAGGAGTTGAGGCAAGTGATCGGCCTATAATTCCTCGGGTCGGAAAGATCCCCCTTTTTGGGGATAAGCACAGTACGTCCCTCGACAAACCAGTCCGGAATCTGCTGCCCCTCGTTCAACCATGAGTTGAAAACTCGCGCCAGACGGCGGTGAGTGGAAGGAAATTTCTTCCACCACCAGTTGTTAATGCCGTCTGGGCCCGGGGCAGCGAAGTTCTTGGTGCCAACAAGTGCTTGCTGGACTTCCTCCGTACTGATTGCCGGGCACACTTCATCTGGCTCTTCACGATGTCTGTGACACAGAGCCTCGAAGTGTGCAATTGCTGGAGTGTCGCTATTGAATGGACGCGTCGTTTCGTAGATTCCCTTCCAGAAGGTTTCGACATCTTCTATAGTCGGCGGCTTATCTACAACACGCTGTGGCTCTTGAAAGAGGCGGGAAGGATTCGTACGGAACAAATTGTTTTGTTCCATACTCCTCACCCGCCTCTTCAATGTTTTCTTTATCGCCATGAGCGCTCGGATCCTATCTAGACAGTGCTGCTTGATGGTAAGCATCACTGTCAGATTTAGAGTATGGTGTTGACGTCTTAATCCGGCAGCTATGCGCCGGATTCTGGGAGTAAAAACTCTACCAGTCGTCTTATATTCCACCACACTCTGGATCCGAGAAGCGTGTTGTCTGGCCGACTCTATCTTCCCTCGATTTTCTGTACACTCCGCTTGGCTTTCTCGACCCCGTGATTGGTTGACCTCTCACGGGGGGACGAGTTGCTTCGCGGCGTTGTACACGGCACTGTTGATTTGCCAGATGTCGGCATCTTCCGGAATTTCCTCATCGATGACCTCGTCCATTCTAGCTAGGTCTTGTGGCTTTAGGTTAGCCCTGGTGTTAAGGCTAACCCTCGTCCTTAAGTCTACATCGGTGAACTCTAAAGGATGTTCCCCATCAGCTAATAATTGCCGCGGTGGGACTGCGGCTGGCAGTTCTTCCAGCTGACGGGGTGCCCTTACATAACCTGTCCTGAGCAGAAAGGATACTTGATCTCTCAGATGTTGTTGAGAGAAGGCGCGATGCTCTGGATGCATTTCGCACCAAAGTGCATGCAATCGCGCCATGTATCCCCTTCGCTCAGGTTCGCTACTCTCGCGGCAGGTCAGCAAGTCATCCCGAAGTTCCCTCGTCCACTTAAAGCGTCCTTGTCCGTTGCGGTTGTTATCATTGAGACGTTCCGGTGAGGCCCCTCCCACTTGTCTCTGACCCCCATCCGATTGGGGTCGGTCGTGAGGGGCCCTTCTTCTTAGGTTATAAGGAACCAGAAGGCAAAGGGGTACTAGGTGGTTAGCCTTCGTACCCCCCGGCCGGCATTTGTCAGGCAGAGTTGCCTCTGCCTGTCCAGGGTGCACCAGCGTGAAGGTTGCCGGTCCTTTGCACCCAAAACTTTTCCACTTTCAAGGTCCGCCTTCTGTGGGATCATTTTCTTCATTTACTTACCGTAATGGGATTATATTGTTTAAAATTACCTTTACTTTGTATTTTCTGGGTGGTGAATAAAGAATATTATTTTTTTTTTTTATTTTTTTTTTCGGTTTCCCGATGCCGGTCAGTCCTCCCGTGGCCTCCGACGCCTCACGGGAGTCGCGCCGGCGCAACAACTACAGCCACTCCCCACATCCCGCAGGGTTAGTGACTGTAGATACCAGAATCGTGTGCCCTAAGCAGACGGAGAGAACCCAGAATGACCGCCTTCTGCATTTGACCTGCCAGCCACTCGGCTGGTTTTCGGCAGGCCGGTATGATCTTCAGTTCCGAGAGCAGCGTAGGCTTTATCCCTCCGAGTACACCGATAATAAGGACGACCATTTTGACCGAGTAGCCTGGGTACAGCACTTGGAGCTCGTACCGGAGATCGCGATATTTGATCCGTTTCTCCTCCTCCTTCAAGGTGATGTTTTTCTCCGCAGGTGCCGAGAACTCGATAACATACATCACCTTGAGTTGATGGTCGAGGAGGACTATGTCAGGCTTGTTGGCTTGGATTAGCCTGACAGTCGGGAACGAGTAGTTCCAGTAAATCCGGCATTTCTCGTTCTCGACAACGGACTCAATATCTCCGGGGACGTAAGGCAGCACTGGTGTCTGGTCTACCCCGTACGAGTGCCTTAGATGGTAGTATAGCACTCGTAAGGCCGCGTTATGTCGGTGGATGTAGGCCGAAATCGCATATATGGGGCATGCAGAAAGTAAATGCATGAGCGATTCCGGCGCCTGATGGCAGGTCCTGCAGTTGATATCAGGAACCTCTACACGCCACACGCGGCTACGGTAGACCAAGGTGTTGATAACACCATCTTGGCAGGCCATAATGAATCCCTCGGTCTCCGACTTAAGCCCTGCTGACCTTAGAAAGGCGAAGGTCAGCCTGGTCGATAAACCCAGTGTTTCTATGTTCTTATAGAAGACACCATGCTGGGGTTTATCGACGTGCTGCCGAAACAGATTTTCCTGTTCGGCAGCTCTTATTCGGGCTTTCAGACGATTTGGCTGAAGTTCGGTGACTGACTCAACATCAGCACCTCGCCGGCCTCCTCGCCTGATGTCAAATGCGAGACCGAGTTCATCTGCGGCTCTTTTTGCTGCCTTAAATAATCCTGCTCCCACTCCTACAGTTTCGTGATGTTTTACGAACCGCAAGAGGGGATCTGAGCTCCTGAGTATGTTACATGCCATACTCAGTACTACTCCGCCATGCGAACACTCCAGACTCAAGAGTCCTCGGCCCCCCCCGTTGACGTGGGAGGTACACACGAGGAACGGACGATCTAGGATGAATACTTCTGTGAATATTCATCATCTTGCGGGTATCTCTGTCTAATTGACGCAGCTCATCTACCCTCCACTTTACTACTCCGAAGGAGTAGAGCAGAATCGGAACGGCAAGCATATTAGTTGCAGACAGCTTGTTCTTCCCCGAAAGTTCGGAAGACCAAATCTTTCGGAGGCGGTGTCTGTACTTGCCGCGGAGAGATTCCTTTATTTGTGTTACATCCTGGATGTGCCTTTGTTGCACACCCAGGTATGTATAGGTCTCTCCGGCATCCAGATGTCTTAGGATGCTTCCGTCTGCGAGCTGCGCATCTTCAGGGAATTCCCCGCATCGTCCTCTCTTGAGGTGGACGAGTGCACATTTGTCCAACCCGAACTCCATACCAATTACCCGCGTATATTCTTCGACCACCCTAAGAGCGTTTTGTAATTCGCGCTCTCCGGAGGCATAAAGTTTAAGGTCATCCATATAAAATAGATGGGTGACCTTATGCCTCCGGTCGCTGGGTGGCCCACATTGATATCCGCGGGTTTGGCGGAGCCCAACAGACAACGGCAGCAGTGAGATGCAGAAGAGGAGAGGACTCAGGGAGTCACCCTGGAAAACTCCTCTCCTAAATGCCACCTGCCCTGTCGTGACCCGCTGTGCACCTGATGTTATGGTGAAGCGGGTCTTTCAGAGCGGCAGCAGCTGTTCTATGCATCTCACTAGTGGTGCTGGTACCGCAAGACATTCGAGCAAGTACAACAATAGCTCATGCGATGTTGTATCAAATGCCTTGCGGTAATCAATCCAGGCCATCGATAGATTCCGCTTGTATTGCACAGAATCCTGTGTAATACAGCGGTCTATCAGCAGGCTGTCCTTGCAACCTGCCAACCTCAGCGTCCTAGCATACAAGATACGTGTAAATATCTTGTAGCAGGAGTTAAGGCATGTGATCCGCCTATAATTCCTCGGGTCGGAAAGATCCCCATTTTTGGGGATTAGCACAGTACGTCCCTCGACGAACCAGTCCGGAATCTGCTGCCCCTCGTTCAACCATGAGTTGTAAACTCGCGCCAGACGGCGGTGAGTGGAAGGAAATTTCTTCCACCACCAGTTGTTAATGCCGTCTGGGCCCGGGGCAGCGAAGTTCTTGGTACCAACAAGTGCTTGTTGGACTTCCTCCGTACTGATTGCCGGGCACACTTCTTCTGGCTCTTCAAGATGTCTGTGACACAGAGCCTCGAAGTGTGCAATTGATGGAGTGTCGCTATTGAATGGACGCGGCGTTTCGTAGATTCCCTTCCAGAAGGTTTCGACATCTTCTACAGTCGGCGGATTCTCGACAACACGCTGTGGCTCTTGAAAGAGGCGGGAAGGATTCGTACGGAACAAATTGTTTTGTTCCATACTCCTCACCCTCCTCTTCAATGTTTTCTTTATCGCCATGAGCGCTCGGATCCTATCTAGACAGTGCTGCTTGATGGTAAGCATCACTGTCAGATTTAGAGTATGGTGTTGACGTCTTAATCCGGCAGCTATGCGCCGGATCCTGGGAGTAAAAACTCTACCAGTCGTCTTATATTCCACCACACTCTGGATCCGAGAAGCGTGTTGTCTGGCCGACTGTATCTTGCCTTCGATTTTTTGTACACGCCGCTTGGCTTTCTCGACCCCGTGATTGGTTGACCTCTCACGGGGGACGAGTTGCTTCGCGGCGTTGTACACGGCACTGTTGATTTGCCAGATGTCTACATCTTCCGGAATTTCCTCATCGATGACCGCGTCCATTCTAGCCAGGTCTTGTGGCTTTAGGTTAGCCCTGGTGTTAAGGCTAACCCTCGTCCTTAAGTCTACACCGGTGAACTCTAAAGGATGTTCCCCATCAGCTGGTAATTGCCGCGGTGGGATTGCGGCTGGCAGTTCTTCCAGCTGGCGGGGTGCCCTTACGTAACCCGTCCTGAGCAGAAAGGATACTTGATCTCTCAGATGTTGTTGAGAGAAGGCGCGATGCTCTGGATGCATTTCGCACCAAAGTGCATGCATTCGCGCCATGTATCCCCTTCGCTCAGGTTCGCTACTCTCGCGGCAGGTCAGCAAGTCATCCCGAAGTTCCCTCGTCCACTTAAAGCGTCCATGTGTACTAGCATTGTCGTCATCGTTAGGACCGTCCGGTAAGGCCCCTCCCATCTGTCCTTGACCTCTATCCGATTGAGGTCGATTGTGAGGGTCCCTTCTTAGGTTATATGGAACCCGAGCTGTAAGAGTACCAGGGTGGTTAGCCCTGGTACTCCCGGCCGGCATTAGTCAGGCAGAGTTGCCTCTGCCTGTCCAGGGTGCACCAACGTGGAGGTTGCCGGTCCTTTGCACCCCAGAAGAATATTATTATTATTATTATTATTTTTTTTTTTTCGGTTTCCAGATGCCGGTCAGTCCTCCCGTGGCCTCCGACGCCTCACGGGAGTCGCGCCGGCGCATTAACTACAGCCACTCCCCGCATCCCGCAGGGTTAGTGACTGTAGATACCAGAATCGTGTGCCCTAAGCAGACGGAGAGAACCCAGAATGACCGCCTTCTGCATTTGACCTGCCACCCACTCGGCTGGTTTTTGGCAGGCCGGTATGATCTTCAGTACCGAGAGCAGCGTAGGCTTTATCCCTCCGAGTACACCGATAATAAGGACGACCATTTTGACCGAGTAGCCTGGGTACAGCACTTGGAGCTCGTACCGGAGATCGCGATATTTGGTCCGTTTCTCCTCCTCCTTCAAGGTGATGTTTTTCTCCGCAGGTGCCGAGAACTCGATAACATACATCACCTTGAGTTGATGGTCGAGGAGGACTATGTCAGGCTTGCTGGCTTGGATTAGCCTGACAGTCGGGAACGAGTAGTTCCAGTAAATCCGGCATTTTTCGTTCTCGACAACGGACTCAATATCTCCGGGGACGTAAGGCAGCACTGGTGTCTGGTCTACCCCGTACGAGTGCCTTAGATGGTAGTATAGCACTCGTAAAGCCGCGTTATGTCGGTGGATGTAGGCCGAAATTGCATATATGGGACATGCAGAAAGTAAGTGCATGAGCGATTCCGGCGCCTGATGGCAGGTCCTGCAGTTGATATCAGGAACCTCTACACGCCACACGCGGCTATGGTAGACCAAGGTGTTGATAACACCATCTTGGCAGGCCATAATGAATCCCTCGGTCTCCGACTTAAGCCCTGCTGACCTTAGAAAGGCGAAGATCAGCCTGGTCGATAAACCCAGTGTTTCTATGTTCTTATAGAAGACACCATGCTGGGGCTTATCGACGTGCTGCCGAAACAGATTTTCCTGTTCGGCAGCTCTAATTCGGGCTTTCAGACGATTTGGCTTATTATTATTATTTTTTTTTTTTCGGAATATCCGATGCCGGTCAGTCCTCCCGTGGCCTCCGACGCCTCACGGGAGTCGCGCCGGCGCATCAACTACAGCCACTCCCCACATCCCGCAGGGTTAGTGACTGTAGATACCAGAATCGTGTGCCCTAAGCAGACGGAGAGAACCCAGAATGACCGCCTTCTGCATTTGACCTGCCAGCCACTCGGCTGGTTTTTGGCAGGCCGGTATGATCTTCAGTTCCGAGAGCAGCGTAGGCTTTATCCCTCCGAGTACACCGATAATAAGGACGACCATTTTGACCGAGTAGCCTGGGTACAGCACTTGGAGCTCGTACCGGAGATCGCGATATTTGGTCCGTTTCTCCTCCTCCTTCAAGGTGATGTTTTTCTCCGCAGGTGCCGAGAACTCGATAACATACTTCACCTTGAGTTGATGGTCGAGGAGGACTATGTCAGGCTTGTTGGCTTGGATTAGCCTGACAGTCGGGAACGAGTAGTTCCAGTAAATCCGGCATTTCTCGTTCTCGACAACGGACTCAATATCTCCGGGGACGTAAGGCAGCACTGGTGTCTGGTCTACCCCGTACGAGTGCCTTAGATGGTAGTATAGCACTCGTAACGCCGTATTATGCCGGTGGATGTAGGCCGAAATCGCATATATAGGGCATGCAGATAGTAAGTGCATGAGCGATTCCGGCGCCTGATGGCAGGTCCTGCAGTTGATATCAGGAACCTCTACACGCCACACGCGGCTACGGTAGACCAAGGTGTTGATAACACCATCTTGACAGGCCATAATGAATCCCTCGGTCTCCGACTTAAGCCCTGCTGACCTTAGAAAGGCGAAGGTCAGCCTGGTCGATAAACCCAGTGTTTCTATGTTCTTATAGAAGACACCATGCTGGGGTTTATCGACGTGCTGCCGAAACAGTTTTTCCTGTTCGGCAGCTCTGATTCGGGCTTTCAGACGATTTGGCTGAAGTTCGGTGACTGACTCAACATCAGCACCTCGCCGGCCTCCTCGCCTGATGTCAAATGCGAGACCGAGTTCATCTGCGGCTCTTTTTGCTGCCTTGAACAGTCCTGCTCCCACTCCTACAGTTTCGTGATGTTTTACGAACCGCAAGAGGGGATCTGAGCTCCTGAGTATGTTACATGCCATACTCAGAACTACTCTGCCATGCGTACACTCCAGGCTCAAGAGTCCTCGGCCCCCCCGTTGACGTGGGAGGTACACACGAGGAACGGACGATCTAGGATGAATACTTCTGTGAATATTCATCATCTTGCGGGTATCCCTATCTAATTGGCGCAGCTCATCTACCCTCCACTTTACTACTCCGAAGGAGTAGAGCAGAATCGGAACGGCAAGCATATTGGTTGCAGACACCTTATTCTTCCCCGAAAGTTCGGAAGACCAAATCTTTCGGAGGCGGTGTCTGTACTTGCCGCGGAGAGAATCTTTTATTTGTGATACATCCTGGATGTGCCTTTGTTGCACACCCAGATATGTATAGGTCTCTCCGGCATCCAGATGTCTTAGGATGCTTCCGTCTGCGAGCTGCGCATCTTCAGGGAATTCCCCGCATCGTCCTCTCTTGAGGTGGACGACTGCACATTTATCCAACCCGAACTCCATACCAATTGCCCGCGTATATTCTTCGACCACCCTGAGAGCGTTTTGTAGTTCGCGCTCTCCGGAGGCATAAAGTTTAAGGTCATCCATATAAAATAGATGGGTGACCTTATGCCTCCGGTCGCTGGGTGGCCCACATTGATATCCGCGGGTTTGGCGGAGCCCAACAGACAACGGCAGTAGTGAGATGCAGAAGAGGAGAGGACTCAGGGAGTCACCCTGGAAAACTCCTCTCCTAAATGCCACCTGCTCTGTCGTGACCCGCTGTGCACCTGATGTTATGGTGAAGCGGGTCTTCCAGAGCGGCAGCAGTTGTTCTATGCATCTCACTAGTGGTGCTGGTACCGCAAGACATTCGAGCAAGTACAACAATAGCTCATGTGATGTTGTATCAAATGCCTTGCGGTAATCAATCCAGGCCATCGATAGATTCCGCTTGTATTGCACAGAATCCTGTGTAATACAGCGGTCTATCAGCAGGCTGTCCTTGCAACCTGCCATGCCCTTCTTGGCACCACGCTGTTCGTGTATCTGCTGGAAGACCGGATCAACAGACCTCAGTGTCCTAGCATACAAGATACGTGTAAATATCTTGTAGCAGGAGTTAAGGCAAGTGATCGGCCTATAATTCCTCGGGTCGGAAAGATCCCCCTTTTTGGGGATTAGCACAGTACGTCCCTCGACGAACCAGTCCGGAATCTGCTGCCCCTCGTTCAACCATGAGTTGAAAACTCGCGCCAGACGGCGGTGAGTGGAAGGAAATTTCTTCCACCACCAGTTGTTAATGCCGTCTGGGCCCGGGGCAGCGAAGTTCTTGGTACCAACAAGTGCTTGTTGGACTTCCTCCGTACTGATTGCCTGGCACACTTCTTCTGGCTCTTCAAGATGTCTGTGACACAGAGCCTCGAAGTGTGCAATTGATGGAGTGTCGCTATTGAATGGACGCGTCGTTTCGTAGATTCCCTTCCAGAAGGTTTCGACATCTTCTACAGTCGGCGGATTCTCGACGACACGCTGTGGCTCTTGAAAGAGGCGGGAAGGATTCGTACGGAACAAATTGTTTTGTTCCATACTCCTCACCCGCCTCCTCAATGTTTTCTTTATCGCCATGAGTGCTCGGATCCTATCTAGACAGTGCTGCTTGATGGTAAGCATCACTGTCAGATTTAGAGTATGGTGTTGACGTCTTAATCCGGCTGCTATGCGCCGGATTCTGGGAGTAAAAACTCTTCCAGTAGTCTTATATTCCACCACACTCTGGATCCGAGAAGCGTGTTGTCTGGCCGACTGTATTTTGCCCTCGATTTTTTGTACACGCCGCTTGGCTTTCTCGACCCCGTGATTGATTGACCTTTCACGGGGGACGAGTTGCTTCGCGGCGTTGTACACGGCACAGTTGATTTGCCAGATGTCTGCATCTTCCGGAATTTCCTCATCAATGACCGCGTCCATTCTAGCCAGGTCATGTGGCTTTAGGTTAGCCCTGGTGTTAAGGCTAACTCTCGTCCTTAAGTCAACATCGGCGAACTCTAATGGATGTTCCCCATCAGCTGGTAATTGCCGCGGTGGAACTGCGGCTGGCAGTTCTTCCAGCTGATGGGGAGCCCTGACGTAACCTGTCCTGCGCAAGAAGGATACTTGGTCTCTCAGATGTTGTTGAGAGAAGGCGCGATGCTCTGGATGCATTTCGCACCAAAGTGCATGCAATCGCGCCATGTATCCCCTTCGCTCAGGTTCGCTACTCTCGCGGCAGGTCAGCAAGTCATCCTTTAGTTCCCTCGTCCACTTAAAGCGTCCATGTACAATAGCATTGTTGTCGTCGTTTGGACCGTCCGGTAAGGCCCCTCCCATTTGTCCTTGACCTCCATCCGGCTGAGGTCGATTGTGAGGGGCCCTTCTGAGGTTATATGGAACCATAGCAAAAAAGAGTACCAGGGTAGTTAGCCCTGGTACTCCCGGCCGGCATTAGTCAGGCAGAGTTGCCTCTGCCTGTCCAGGGTGCACCAACGTGGAGGTTGCCGGTCCTTTGCACCCCTTATTATTATTATTATTATTATTATTGTTACACCCGGTATATACAATGACCTGTTGCAAATTTAGATAAAGAAATATGATAAGGTCGCTCATAGGCAAAATATGTTACAATGTTTCAATTGTAGCCAAATACAATAACACTAAACATAGTACTATTGGGATGAAACCTAATGCCGTCAAAAGAAAAGATGAAAAGTACTTATTACAATATGCCTACAGCAATTAAAAACGATCGACCCACGAAAACTAAAATTGAAAGTATCACCTACTTTAAATGTTAGGATAAGTAAATATCGAGAAGCCTTTACAAAGAGGTATACTCCTAATTGGTCTAATGAAGTCTTTAAAATACGGAAAGTCCAAACAACCAATCTTACAACTTATCTTTTAGAAGATCAAGAAGGTAATGAAATTAAAGGTGGCTTTTACCATCAAGAACTTCAGAAAGTAAAATATCCAGATGTGTATCTTGTAGAAAAAGTTTTAAGAAGAAAAGGAAATAAGTTAAATGGCTCGGACTTAGCAATAACTTTAACAACTGGATATCAAAAACTGAAATAGTATAAATTGCATTGTAATATGTTTTAGTTAATGTTAAATAAAAAACTTTTTAATAAAACACCTTTTATTTTTACATAAAAAAAATTATTTTACAATTTAACAAAATCTGTAATTATACACATTAAGTCTGTGCTTATTGTCAAATACAGGGCTGATTACATTTGATACTTCAGCTATTCTTCTTTGAAAACGCATTCGATCAATTGCTACAATTTCCCAATATTTCTTTCCAGCTGAATTGTAGGCGAACCGCCACGCTATAAGGTAGTAAATTTTATTGTTTCTTTCATTACATCTAACTTTCTTCATACTTCCGTCATTCTGCAACACTCTACTTCAAATATCTCTCGATAAATATTCATTAATTCCATAATCATACAAACATTTTCACTGTTATGGTTTTCGCTGGATCGAAGGAGAATCAACGCATTCTCAAATACATCTCCTGCTTGACGTTGCAGTCCTTTCTGCACCTTGAAATAGTTTGCAAACTGCAACCTTTCCAGTATATCAAGTCTATACTCAATCAGAGGTATGCATTCCCACAATTTACAAATAGTTTCATATCTCAGGTATATATAAGAATTATTTTTCAATATTTTTATAATCCGTGAAGAAGACACTTTCTCAAATTGTATTCGAAATTTGTCAGCATCGATGGACTCCATCGAGTCGTTGATGTAGAAGTAATTAGTTATAATTCCTTGATATGCGAGGAAACATTTCCATTCGTCTTAAATATTATGACATCGCATTTATTTCCATTTCCAGATAATTTTATACATCGATTGTATTCAAAGTCGCGTGCTAGTCCCACAGATACAAATTTACATTTTGATTTGTTTAGCTGAAGTCTCCGTTCACCCAAAACTACACAATCATTTTTATTCTGAAATGTTGGTGGTAAATTGTTAGGTAAATCGATTGTGAGGTCGGGTAATTCAAAAATACTAGTATTATAAGCCATATTATACAAAGCTTCTAAATCATACTGACTACAGCACAGCAATATAAACGTCATAAGAAAAGTCGGAATATTTTATACTTTGTTTGAAAGGTGGGTGAATCTAGAACTCTCCATACTCTGATTGGATGGTACATTTGAACCCCCTTATGCAATAAGGACCCAAAGGCCAGCCATATAGTTTTGAATAAATTAACGCACAAAAATATTTCTACCTAAAAATGTTGTAGGTTTTAAATAAAAGGAGACATTTGATATCTTAATGCTTTAATGGCAACAGAAGAACATTGTATAAGTACAAAATGAGAAAAACAAATGTTTTCAAAATTTAGGAAAAAATGGCACTTGGTTCTTTATTGCTTATTTGAAAAAAAACTTTAATTATTTTGCAAAACAAAACTTCACAATTATTATAATACGTAACATAAGAAATATTTTTATTATGCATCAGTTTCTACTTCAAAATTCAGCGTTGCAACATTGTATCCATCAATGTCTTCTTCAATAGAGGGATCACCTGTTAAATGCAAATAAAATGGTTGATCTACAGCTGGAATTAAATCCATATAGGATTTGATGTCATTCAGTATTGCCTGTGCTACTGGTTTTCCATTTGGCCAGAGTTGTTCGAAGTTCTGCAAGAAGTTGGAATTACTAGAGTTAGGAGGTCTACCTTGCTTTTTTTTATATTAACTTCGGAATAGTCCGCGGCATTGTGAATATTTTTTATAAAAATACTATAAGGTTTATCCTTTTCTATTTTAATTTCTTTAATTTTAAACCAGTTAATTTTATCCTTCTCGATATCTTTTTTCTGTTTGTTATTTGCTTTTCTATCTTCCCTGTGCAAACGAAGTCGTCTTTGTTTAAAAAGGATACTTCTATTGGATTCTTTTTTCTACATCCATTTATAATATTAGCATAATCTTGTGGAGACGTCTTATATTCCACCACACTCTGGATCCAAGAAGCGTGTTGTCTGGCCGACTGTCTCTTGCCTTCGATTTTTTGTACACGCCGCTTGGCTTTCTCGACCCCGTGATTGGTTGACCTCTCACGGGGGACGAGTTGCTTCGCGGCGTTGTACACGGCACAGTTGATTTGCCAGATGTCTACATCTTCCGGAATTTCCTCATCGATGACCGCGTCCATTCTATCCAGGTCTTGTGGCTTTAGGTTAGCCCTGGTGTTAAGGCTAACCCTCGTCCTTAAGTCTACACCGGTGAACTCTAAAGGATGTTCCCCATCAGCTGGTAATTGCCGCGGTGGGATTGCGGCTGGCAGTTCTTCCAGCTGGCGGGGTGCCCTTACGTAACCTGTCCTGAGCAGAAAGGATACTTGATCTCTCAGATGTTGTTGAGAGAAGGCGCGATGCTCTGGATGCATTTCGCACCAAAGTGCATGCAATCGCACCATGTATCCCCTTCGCTCAGGTTCACTACTCTCGCGGCAGGTCAGTAAGTCATCCCGAAGTTCCCTCGTCCACTTAAAGCATCCATGTACAATTGCATTCTCATCATCGTTAGGACCTTCCGGTAAGGCCCCTCCCATCTATCCTTGACCTCCATCCGACTGAGGTCGAATGTGAGGGGCCCTTCTGAGGTTATAGGTAACCCGAGCAGTAAGAGTACCAGGGTGGTTAGCTAGTTAGTTACCTCTGCCTGTCCAGGGTGCACCAACGTGGAGGTTGCCGACCTTGCACCCCTTAAGGCTATTATTATTATTATTATTTTAATGTATGTAATAAATAAAAACTCTTAGTTGTTACAAATGTTTTTATTAAAAAAAATGCTCTTTTATTAAACTTAAAATTTTTAAATCCTTTTTCAGAAAGTAAACTAAACTACTAGCAGTCAGGTAATTTGATATACTATATATATATATATATATATATATATATATATATATATATATATATATATATATATATATATATATATATATAGCTCCATAGAAACAACATTAAATTTGTTATCGTGCTTAGCCTCACGTATCATTTTGCGTAAGTCATCAGGTACCAATGTTCTTGTTACTTTCTTCCTCTTCTCAATGTGAGCGAAATCGCGTTCGCAGGGAAGGTAGCTATGACCACTTATGAGAAATTTCTGCTCCACACTGTCAAATAATCCAACAGATACCATGAAGATGAAAAGAAAAATCATCATTCGGTTTTTATTTTGGCCTGTGCAGTTGTCAGACCAAATGCATAGGTTTTTCTTGCTTGTAATGCCTGAATTAATGACTTTTAATAAACATGAAATGATTTCATTTCCTCCTCTGCTGGCAATACCCTCATGCCAGATGCACATGTAGGCACTGCTTGTGCCTCCCACATGTACACAAAAGTTGTAACAGGACAGTTGCCTCATGTAGAACATGTCGCTGTGGGTTAAATTAGGCACAAATAATACCTGTTGTAGATCTATAAAAATAGTGCATGTTTCTGAGTTGACCTGCTGAGATATGGTATGATCATGTTTCATGTAAGACAAGGCACTTTCTACTTTCTGTGGTGAAGTTCCAACTTCATCTTTGCTCCATTTTCACCTGATTTTACTTTGCAATTTAATAAATCACAAGTCTTACATGTGTCTTGTCTGGGATGTTTAAATGATAGGTGAGGAAAATCTTTTTTAACCCGCGATCAAAATAACGTGATTGGTAACGCGTTAGATTTTATCTAACATAACTGTTTTTAATCCCATTCATTATATTATCAATTTTTTGCCCTAATTGTGATGAATACTGGTATTGTGTTCTATTTGTTTACGTAATTGTGATTAATTTTAGCACCTTATATTATTATTAGCATTATAACATTATAACTATGACATTATAATATTTCGGAATGTAAATTAGTATTACAGACACAATGATTTGTTGAAAGACTTTTATTACACTTTACATAATAGATTACCTTAGATAATCCATGAAAAATACATAAATGGTAATTAAAAAAAGATGAAAAAGAACATAAATATTCATGAGTCTTCATCTCGGTTGAAGCAGTCTGTACACGTCAAAACAGTTTTAGCTGTATGTTCTTTGCAAATCGGTTTCGTACATGTATCACAGCAGTATTTTGTAAATCTGTTTTTTCTTTTTGGGCAAAAGAAGCACCGTGGTTTTACTTCTCCCTGTTGTTCTGCAGTTGTAGGTGCCGAAGCCTCATGGCCCAAAATATTTTTTATCTTTTGTCGTAAGGGAATTGACAAAGATGTCACCTTGGATCGACGTATAATGTGAGGTTTTGAAAGTTGCTTAGCTAGATCTGTTAGATACAGTCTTCGAAGTATCTTGTTATTCGTGTTACTAAAATAGATAATCTGAGAATTGATGCCGGCAATATTGAGCAAAGTGCAAAATATGGTCAGTGACCATCTATTGCTCACTCTTGTAACAGAATACTCTGCCTTCATTCGATCCACGACATCAACTGCTCCTTTGGTAAGGTTATAAAAAGTGATAACAGAAGGTTTCATCTGCTCTCTACTCTCTGGGTCGATATCATCATCTTCGTGGAATGTCAAGAGCATCAGCACATTTTTGTTTTTTTTAGGAACATACGAGGTTAGCAGGCATTTATTAGGATCTATCCCCCAAGCAAACATGCTGCTATAAATATGACGTCTCTTCGTGTCTAAAAATATCGGGGGCATTTCGCGTTTGTTTTTCCGCAATGTACCTACTAAGGTCAGACGGTGGTTGTGTCGTAAATTGTTAGCCAATGGCACAGAAGTAAAATAATTGTCTGTAGTTATATTTCTACCAGTACCACTGCAATGTCTTAGAAGGCGTGTTACCACACTTTGCGCATCATTGTTCATTTGGTAAGGACCGTTGGGCTGTTTGCCGGCGTAAATTTCTATGGTGTGTGTATAAAACATCCTTGCATCCACGGCAGCATAAATTTTAATGCCATAATTTGCAGGTTTATTAGCTATATATTGCCGAAATTTGCATCTACCTCTAAAACCTTCGAGCATCTCATCTATCGTTACGTATGAACCAACGGTGTAGTGCTGTACACATTTTTCGATAAATTGATGCAATATATCTCTCACTAAAAAGGCATTCATTTCCTCAAAATCAGTAGGCAAGCAATGCTTTGACTCGCGCCCATATGACAGTCTCATTCTATCAAGTTGTTTATTTGTACAATTTGTAACATACTCAATTATTTTGTCAGGAAAAAACAGTTTCCAGCAATCTAGTATCGTTTTCGCATTTTTAGCAATACCTTTTACACCAGGCAATTGCGTGACCACATTTTGGCGTGAAGTTTTACCTGGTTGTTTCCTGGTTTTATGTACTAACCACTTAGTTCCGTCTTTTCCAGTATATAAGGAATAATTTGCAGCACCACGTTGTAAACTCTCGAAGCGTCCATCATCATCTGAACTCGATTGTTCCGTGTCTGTGTTATGTACACTGTGCTCAGATGAAGCTTCTTCATCACATGAAACAGGATCTGACGGATACGATGTTACTGGCTGATCAATCTCTTGTTGCTCCTGTTCTTGTTCTTCTTCCCAAACCGCCTCCCAAAGAGCTTGTAGACGTCGTTGACCTTCTTCGTAAGCCATCACAACAACAAAATAATAAGAAACAACACAAACACTAAAGTTTTATTTAATAGTCCAAAAAAAAAATACCGCCGCAATTGGTCTCGCCGTTAGATTTTATCTAACAGAACTCGCAATTTAAAACTATGTGCCTGGTCGCGTGTTAGATTTCAACTAACATTTCGACACGTCCCAACAAAGAGAAGGTTTAGATACTTAGGCAGTTTTCCCGAGATAAACTAAGAGGGGGGATGGTCAGGTAGATGGTTAGGGAAGGCATAGCTAGATCGATTCCGATATACAGCTTTTCGATTGAATATGCTGACCATAAATGTAAAAATGTTAGATAGAATCTAACAGGGATACTGATCGCGGGTTAAATATTTTTCTGTAATGCTTACTGGAAATATTTATATTTGGGTATTTCTGAATAAATGCCCTGTATAATCTATTAATATTTAGGTCAGGGCTCAAATATTCTTTGGTAGACTTTTTCCTACAGTAGTGACTTGCACTACGTGGAAATGAATTTATATGTTCATGGATCAAGTGACTATGTTCCTCAGTATACTTAATATTGCGCCTGTTATTTTTTCTAAGGTCTGTGTAAGTACTGTAACCCAGTTTCTTCTTCTTTACCAGATTTTCCAACCTCTTTTTGGTAATACAAAAAATTTCTCTGAACGTTTGCTGACATATTTGTACATGTTTGCCGCTACCATTTGGTACAGTATAATAAACACTGACTTGACGTTTGCTATTTTCGGGATGATCGTATGATCCATGGCGCCTTCTTCTAATATTCCCAACCTGCAATATACCCATCAAAAACGTCCCTTGTGTAGCTTCATCAGTATCATAAAATTGCCTAAACAATGTAGTCTTTACTTCGGGGGATAACGCCTTGCATTGATAATAGCACTTGCATGAAACCTATAGCAAAATATTTGAGCATGAATATCACATACATTTCGTATCTATTTAAGCTTATAACTTACCGTATCCTTTGGCGGGATTTTTTCCATCAACTGATTTGTTTTTGCAGGTTACATACTGTTTCCCGCTAACTCTTTTAACAGATTCTTGCTTTTTTCCTCCTTTGATTTCATTTAGAGTAATAAAATGTTCGCCATTATTACTAAACTCCATATTAACTTAGAAGAGTCACCACACCATAGTTATTATACACAACAATATAACAAAACACAAGTAAACGACATAAACGTAAATTCTCAGATCACACAGGCCAAGTGAATGACAAGCAACTACTGTCTGTGGTCTATTCACCATTGGCACTTATCCCATCTTCAAAGAAAATTACTCTAGACGTACACCCAGAGCCATCTTTTACGTTTAATAAACATTACTAGAATAAACGCATTGCACTTGCCCCCTTTACAGCAACACGGCGATGGTACTTACAACCTATTGATGTGCAAATCCGCGACTTCAAATTTTGGAACGGCAACGATACAATTTTCATCACGTTGGTCTCCGAAATTTTGAATAAGCGTATCTGTTATCTGCTCCCAATCATTGCAACCATAAATTAAAACGAATTCTTTTGCACGACCTTTCAATTTACTAATAATACCTTGTAAAATTAAAACATTCTGTATACAGCCGATGTGGTCGGGTCTAGTGTCAAAATAGTGGTTTAATAATGTCACCGAAACTTTAATAAAATCATACAACTCACTAGGGTTGCCATCGAAGTGTGGCAAAATACATATCGTTTTTACGTCAAATACCGGTGGCGGTAATGCCGGTACCGGTGGTGGAGCCATTTCAGGTAAATTAGGCAAAATACTTTTGATTAGAAGTGTAGTAATGTGGACAATATGATAAAATTTACAAGTATTTACGTTTATAAATTTTACAAGAGGAATAATAAATGTAAAGTCAGATAATAGTAAACATACAGTATATGAAATTATTTAATTTATCTGCATAAAATTGTCAACTTTTAGAGGCTTAGAAACGTATTTGTTTGAAGACGAGATAAATTCAACGATGGAACGTTATATGTAATGTAATCACTTTTGCAATTTAATCTTAGCAAAGATAATTCTAGGAAATTATACTTAGATAAATTATTGTGACTTCGTCGAATGTTAGAATTTCTGTATAAATGATGTTAAAATTTTATTCTACAATAAAAATTGATTTTTAGAGAATGGTTTTATTGTCGAAGATAAGTTAAATAAATTTAAAAAAAAATTCTCTCAATTGTTTCTTTGATTTCAATGCTCTTAAAACTACACTTAACTAGGTTTATCCTATTTTACACTAAGGTTCACGATTGATTTTTGGCAGGGAAAGGAATAAACAATCATTGCTACTTACAGTATCAGCGATGCTCGATGCATTCTTCAACCGTTGCACTTGTTAACACTTGGAAAATCTTGAATCCTGGGCCTGGCTCGATGCTGGTCCGGGGCTGTTCTTTACATTAATCGTTGAAAAACGAAGAAAAGTATCACAAAAGGACTTTTCCGTAAATCCTACCGACTGCGCCAATAATGTTTTTCCGTTTCAAAAAACCACTTTTTAAAAACAATTTATTTTCACAAGTGTAAAACAGTTACAAATTTAAGTAGCAAACTTTATTAAAATTATGTTTACAATTCAACTGAATATAATAAAAAGCCTGAGTAGCGGCGTTCCGCGAAGCTAAATAAACTTTTCTTATCTACTGCTCTGACGTTGAGATGCTGATCTCAGCTGGGAGTCAAGGAGTGCTGGAATCTATAACTCGTGGGGTGAAGCAACAAACAATCATTTGATTAAACTAGAAATTATACAAAAATGTGCCCTAAAAACAATGTATCAAAAAGATTACACATATCTTACTAACGACCTATATTTAGAAACAAATATCCTTGACCCTAGACAGCTATTTTTTTTAGCAGTTGTAATCAGACAGCAAAAACATAGGCATGACTGAATCGATATTGAACACAACTATAATACTAGATGTAGACAAAATGCTTCGCAGATTCCTAAACCAGAGAAAAGTATTTTACTAAAAAGTTATATTTATCTAGGGCCCAAACTATATAACTTAATTCCACTCAAATTTAAAGAAATAAACTCGATTAATGTATTTAAAATTAAAATAAAAAAATGGTTGCGCCAAATTCCTAGATTGCAAATTCATCAATATGTAGATTGTAAAAATATTTATATTGTATGAAGAAAATAGAATTAAAATGTGTACATTCGTATGCATGTATATGTGTGTATGTGTATATATATATATATATATATATATATATATATATATATATATATATATATATGTCTAACCTACACTTTGAGGACCAAAAAAATCGTTGAATCCCTCACTTTGGGGACATTCTTACTCTTTCGGTACCGACCCCAAAGTGACTACTTCATCAAGCCACCACTTTGAGGACCTTCGTAAAACACTTTTTTTTGGTTGAGTAAATCAGGTGGTTGTCCATACTATTTGTTTCATATATATGCATAGATGGTGCGAGTTACCAAAGGATAATGTGCAATATGTCACAATGTGCAAAGATCCGTATATAATGGTAGGGGAACGAAACAAATATTTCATATCACATAACCTACGAAATAATATGTATTATGAAAATTATAAATATATTAATTATTTTATTTTATGGTTTAAGTAATTTGAGTCAAAGCGGTTAATTTGATATTTCTAAGGATAGTCATAAGACGCTATAATGTCAATACACTGGCAGACAAAAGACAAAGTAACAGTGTAGTTTCTAGAAAAATAAAAGAGGACAGCTTCGCTATGCCAGCAGGTTAATATTGGTATCAATACAACTAAAAACCGTTACTAGAAAAATAACTAATTCTCTCATTTTTGTTATGTAGGAATCCAAACAAAATAGTAAACTGGCTCAACCCTAAATTTGACATAAGGCGAAAATTACCAACTCGTTCATAACTACATGTGATATGTAAATCTATAAAATACGTTTGATATAAATTAATAATTGAATTTAATAAAACTGTTATAAATTTTCACGTACTATTTTCTATTTATTTAGTCAATAAGGTCTCCATACTAAAAATGTAAAATATCGGGATGTGCAACATCATTTCATGAAAAATTTAACAATATGTTCCTACAAAAATAACAATTTAGAAATGGTTAAATATGAAAGTACAAAACAATTTTGTTTGGAATTGTTCATGTCCACAGTACCAAAAATTAAATACCGTGTCTTGGTGTCCAAGCTCCACATCTGGCAGGCAATTCGGACAGTCTTTCGCATAAATGACAATAAAATTTACACATCTTTTGATAGATGGTTATACGTATCGTTCACCATAAAA
>JANEYF010004184.1:0-34213 GCA_029963845.1 Rhamnusium bicolor
ACGCATTTAAAACTCACCCTATATATATATATATATATATATATATATATATATATATATATATATATATATATATATATATATATATATATATATATATATATATATATATATATATATATATATATATATATATGTATATATATATGTATATATATGTATATATATATATATATATATATATATATATATATATATATATATATATATATGTATGATATGTGAATATATATATATATATATATATATATATATATATATGTATATATATAGTTCATTTTTATGCATTTTAAATCATCAAAAGTAAATATATTGAAGTAGAGGTCAAGAAGGGATCCCTGCAGGACCCTGATGTGTTAGAGATTGATCTGCTATACATGGTACCATTATTTGAGGTAATGCTTGTTAGTTATTATTCTCTTAGTTAGATAGTTTGAGTGGGTTGTTTTCTATTCCATAAAATTCCAGCTTCAATAATAATAGTAGCTCAAAGTTTATGCTATCAAACGCTTGGCTCATACTAGAACAGTAAACTGTTTTGTATTTGTTTTCGCACATATATTTATAAGCATCTTCAGAACCGTTAATTTGAGTTTATCTTGTTCTTAATCAGTAATAAAATTAAATTTAACAACAAACAAAAAGTGGTAGAGGTTGGCGCAAAATGAGCCGAACGATTTATTTGACATGTAAGTCTTAAACAAAATACGAGAAATGAATGATCTAAAGGGCAAATGACAGCTTCATTCTTGGACTTTTTACGTCATATGTGCAGAAGTTAACGGCGTATTAAATGTTATTAATACTTTTGAGTTGAAAATTGTATTTATATGTTCACAAAAATATTTTCACTAAAATCAAAAAATCCTTTAAATCCACTTTCACCATTATAACACCAACCATCAGTCCTGATTCGATAACAAATTTAAAAAACATTTCATTTGGATACACTATCATTACGATTTATTCCCCCCTAAAAATGCTGTGCCCCACCTCCCCGAAAGGCTCGACACGCCACTGGGCTAAGCATCCTTTCTGCTGGCCTTACTCAATATTATTTTTTCTGGTCTGATGTATATATGTATTTATGTTCCCGCGATAATATCTTATTATTGTTACTTACATTCATGAGTAGGAATCTTCACACAGGTACTTGCCTCCGTGGTGATGTTGGTTGTAGTTCTGTAAACCCAGGATCTTTCAATTATTAAAGCAACAATTGTGTAACTGGATTCCTGTTCGTGGTTTCCGTTCGTGTCTTTTTCATAATTGTGCCCATACTTTCAACTTAACTACATCGTTCCAATGAGGACCAACAAATCTGAAACACGTGTCCATGGTTGCATTCTTTCTGTGGGCCTTACCCGTTATAATTTTTTTCTGTTCTTATGTATATATTCTATTGCTGCAATAGCCGGAGAAAAACTATAATTTAGTTCGGTGTTGCAAGAACTCCAATACTCTGTTTCTATGCAGTTTTATTGATTATTACCTGCTTTCAAATCATAATTTACATGAAGTATGCATGGGAGGCAACATTTGCGGGGGATCTAACAGAAATATAATTCAATTTCTCAAAATTACTAGAACATAATTACTAATTTTAACTTGAAGAGGAATTTGCTTACGAAAGTAACTTTGATGGCATTAAATCTCCAGCATAGCAAATATATGGAGGAGTGATGCATTTGCCATATCCAGCAGGCATCCATCAATTCAAGATGATATAGGATATATATATGCACATTCTTAAAGGATCACGTTAGCCGAATAACACGCAGAAATCAACATCCACAATAAATCGTATAACGGATGTTTCATTTAACCAAAATTTTCGGGTTAGGGATGTCAGTGCTTGCACAATATTCATGAAGTTATCTCCTGTCGTAAGTGATTGGCCTTGGTTGCGGAATTAGATCGATGTTAAATAAATGTTTAAAAGAGAAAGTTAAGTCAGCCAGAGTTGACTACGATGGTGGTATATCTTAGTATTTACAAAGGACATTTCCTTAGAATCCATAAATGTGAGGTTTATGAAAAATTTAAATGTACGCCCATTGTATTTATAGTATATAGTACATAGTGCGTAGTACATTCTTATAACAGTTAGAGTATTGAGTAATTATAGTATTTGCCCTGACTATTTGTCTTATCCTCAATATTTTTGTCCAACAGTAGGAGGGACGATCAGTTAGCTACAACGTAACCTTGAGCATAACATTAATCACCAAATAGAGAATTAAAATATGTTAGCTTGCTTTTAATCAGCCTTAACTTTTCGACCGTGTCGAAGTACTCGTATATCTGTTCTCTATTTCAATCTTTTTATTTTTTTTTGACGTTAAATATGGGTATTAAACGAGATTACTACAGTTACTACATTATTACAGAATGATGTAGACAAAACATAAAAATTGCTTTAAGTGGTTTTAGTACGAAAATTAATATACATTGTGACACAACTCATTATCCTCGTGAATGTGATGTACGGCTTCACATAAATATGAGCAGGTGTGAATTATTCGCTCCTGAGTAATTTTGTGGAGAAGATTAATAGTGCATATTAATTGCGCTGAGAAATTAATGGTACAAAAAAATTGGTCCCTACTGGATTAGTTCCAGCTACAAACCTTAACGAGTTCAAGTTTAAATTGTTTAGATGGAGTTTAAACTACAGCGTAAAATAAGCGTGCCATTTTAATGAAAGTTCTTACATTAAATGAATAATGATTGTGTGCATTGAACCGTGAAATTACTCTATAGCCAGATACAGGTCCGGTCCTACACTATACCGGGTGTCAGTTTGAAAAGTTTACACCCCAATTATCTCGCGAAAAAAGAGAGAGAGAGATATTGAAGAGAGGTTTTAACCATGTTAAATAAGATCGAGCAGAAATAATTGCTAAAAGCAACCCCCAGCCACCCTTACTTTATAATCTTAAATGACACTCTACCTCTGGCGATATTTCGAATGCTGCCTTTCTGTGAAAATTAAATTTGATTTCACCAAGTACCTACTTTTTTGTGTAATCTAACAGAATAGTACATTGTGGATCTAGTAGTAAAAGCAATACATTCCTGGATGACGATGTAATTTGTTGGCCGAGCCGTTAAGCCTTGAAGTATTGACGTTAATTATTGAAGTCCGAGAATGTGCTTTTACTACGAGGTACACATACTATTTTTTCTGAAATCGCAATCAATATTATATTACAAAGTAAGTAATTTTTATTGATGCATAACATTTTTTCATTACAATCTATTGCTTATGAAATCATTTCCTTGACAATCAGTGCTAAAAAAATATTTAAAAAAAATATTTAAAATGGACAGTGATTATGATGTCCAGGTGTTTGGGACACCACCAAAGTTAGTAACAACTGCAAAAAATGTGACTCTAAATTTAATGTTCTATTTTTTAGTAAAAAACGCATGTAAGTTGGTTTGTCTGCGTCTATTTATTTACCGTCTAAAATATATATAAAAAGAAACTTGTACGGGAGTTACCTTCCCGGCTTAGGTCGGAAAAGTAACTTTCTCGTACTGTTTTATGGTGGTTGCTTAGCAACGGACTAAAATACTACACCTTTTCCAGTTTTATTTCAGAAAATATGAATTTAATTTCAAAAAGCATCAACTGTATTACAGATTAGTTAATTGTATTTCAGAAATCTTCAATTGTATTTCAGATTACTCAATTTAATTTCAGGAAGTTTCAAATGTATTTCGGATTAATCAATTTAATTTCAGAAATGTTCAGTTGTAATTCAGATTAGTGAATTGTATTTGAGAAAGTATATTTGTAATTGAGCAAACGTGATGTGAATTTTAGATAGCGTTAAGATGTCCATATTCTACATAAACTGCACTACAACTTCTACATCAACAATCCATGAAAATGCCTTAACTACATACATAGTAACATAAATAAACTTATTTAAGTCAACTGATTTAAGCATTGTGTCTTTATTTATTGTAAATCAGAATAATTATGAACTTAAAAATAATTGTGCAATTTGCCGAGTTTCAACGGCAACATATTCCGTTGCAAAATGAATACATGTCATCACCTACTCCACACCAAATGTGCTGAACCTGTGATAAATATACCAGATGCAATTTGCCCCTTGTGCAGAATTGTTGTTACTGACAATGAACCTGTTACAAGACAACGATTTGGAAAACCTACTGATCGGGATCGCCAGAGAATAGTAACATGTGCCAATAGAGGGGACGATTGGGTAGTTTTAGCAGCGAGTTCGGGCGTGAAGTATTAAACTGCATTTCACTGGGTGCGATCTGGCAGAGATGTAATGTTAGCAAAAAGGTGGTAAAAAACCAAAGATTAGGACTGAAGACGAAATAGACTTAATTATTTCATGGATAGAAGAGAAATGCGACTATACGATGAAACAAGTAAAGGAAAAATTATTTTGTTTCTACTATAGGTAACTACTTAGACGGTAGGTTCTTTACAGTAAAACAGATACACAAAGAGCATCTTACTATGAATTCTGAAGAAAAGAAAATAATACATGCGGAATATGTTCGAGCTCTTAACATTTTCATACAGCAAGGTAAGCAAATTGTTTGGATGGACGAGATTAATTTTAATTTATTTTGCCGTCGGACAAGGGGTCGAGCTTAAGCTGGTGTCAGAGCGGTTCAACACCGACCAGCATCACGCGGTGCCAATGTGCATCTAATAGGAGCTATATCAGTAGCAGGTGTAGTAGCTTTGGAGCGTAGAAGAGGATCTTCTACTTCAGTTTTAGCCAATGCTTGGGTTAGGAGGCTTTTACAGCAGTGGGAGGATATGGGACATCAGCTGGCAGACTTAATTATTGTTTGTGACAACGCACCTTGCCATTCAACTCTCGAAACAGTTACTAATGGTACGGCAGCAAGTTTTTTACGATTGGCACCTTGCTAAATCCAATTGAATGAATTTGGTCTAAAGGAAAATGTTATGTTAAAACTCATCTTCAAGGTCCCCATGTAGAAGTTCCTCATGTTATTGAACAGAGATTGGTATACTTGGAAGCAATTATTGATGAGGCAAAAGATACAATTGTCGGAGGCGATTGTGCACGTGCAGCTCAACGTACGATTGCACTCCATGCTGCGGCTTTAGTCATGAATGACATGCCAGTAGAACGTTAAATATTTTAAAATACTTAAAAATACAGTGTTTTGTTATTAATAAGTTAATGTATTCATTTAAGAGTAAATACTTTTATAACTACTTTGTCTTGACAAGTTCTGAATAACAGATGATGTTTTCTCAATTACAATTGACTAATTTGAATTACAAATGATGTTTTCTCAAATACATTAGGGTAATCTGAATTATAATTGACGCTTTCTGAAATATAATTTACTAACCTGAATTACAATTGATGCTTTCTGAAATACATTTGGGTAATCTGAATTACAACTGACGATTTTTGAAATGTAATTTACTATTCTGAAATACAATTGATATTATCTGAATTACAGCAGGAAAAACTGTAGAATAGCTTATTTTAGGATCTAAAATTGCGCCGAAAAAGTAGATAGACATTCTTGAGCGATTTCAGAAAAAAGTATTTTAGTTGTCTAAATTTGTTTTCTACAACACTGTGTGAAGTGGGATTTTTAAAATGTGAACTCTGTAATGGTTGTTGAAATTCTAATTAAAAGAATAAAATGAGCTAATTTTTGCAGTAATTGTTTTACGAATTTCGGAAAATCAGGTTTTGCTAAACTACACAAAAAGTATTTGATGAAATTAAATATATTTTTTTGCAGAAACATAGTATTTCAATAGAGCTTTGACTTGAAATATCGCAAGAGGTAGGTGTCAAAGTAACACCGACCGCGTATGACACGTTTGTCAATTTTTAATTTCTTAATAGCCATTGATATAATGAGCATGTCAGCATCTCTCATTCTCTACTCTGTGTTTTGGAATTTTTAACATGAGCCAGTGATTAAACGGATACCATTTTTCTCATTTACTGGTCGAGATCGTAAAAATGCTCTTTTGTAAGAATTTTATATGCTTACGAAATAATACTAACCATTTGTTGCATAAGAATAATTGAAAAATAATCACGAATAACCAAACCTTTTTCCCCAGATGGCGGCCACTACTTGGCGAGCCTTCCACCGAAATTGATATACTACTAACACTAAAACGAATGAAAACTATCTTTCTCCTAGTATTTTCTGTCTTAACCATATATTTTTTGTCCTGGTGTCTGTATTATTATACCAAAAACGCAAACGAAGAAATTAGTGAAAAAAATTGCAGAACAGAATTTCGTCATAATGTTTGGGATCTTCAGAAATCTGAAAAAAAAAATGATTTTTCAAATTTAAAATTGACATAAGTTATTTTGCTTTAAATTGTACTACCTTATTGGACCAATTAATTGATCTAATAAAAATTACATGGCTGGAAAGCCAATTATAAAATGTTATGGGATGCATTCATTGACATATACCTCAAAATTAAAAATTAAGAAAAAATTTAGTGTCAGTTCAAAAGAAGGATTGTAAATTAAAGTTGCTCTCATAATAACGTAATAAGGATACGACTTCTTAGGTTTGTCCTTCCTAGATTGCAATATTTATTATACATATACAGGGTGTCCCAACCAAAAGTAAGCACTCTGAATAACTTTTTAAAAATTGGTGAAACACGTCGACCTTGTTTCCAAGGGGGACATATTTTAATGTAATACTTGTATACCTATCATCATCCCTCTACCCTACACGGCCACCCCCCTCAAAAAATTCAAATGGGGTCGAGTGTTATCTTTTGAAAGGTCTTTCAATTCTCTACATAACTGTGTATTTTTTAAACTTTTATCGATTCGTTCCTGAGAAATAATTGTTTTATTATTTTAGGTTCAGGAAATAAAAATAAAAGAAGCAGTTTAAATTATCGTATGTATTGTTCAAAATAACCCCTACTGACTTCCATACAGTAGTATAATCTGTCTTGAAATTCTGTACGAACATTTCTGAACACATCTGGAGTCAATAAACGGCATTCTCGAACAATTCTTTTACGTAATTCTTCCAGAGATGCGGGTATTGTTGCAAATACCTTCGATTTCAAATGTCCCCACAGAAAGAAATCCAATGGAGTTAATTCGGGTGACCTAGCGAGCCACTCCACAGGATCTCTTCTTCCAATCCATCGCTCAGGAAACCGATTATCCAAAAATTGACGGACTGCTATAGCAAAATGTGGGGTGCCCCATCCTGTTGAAAAAACAGTTCGCCCTCTAAAAGATTTTCGTCTTCTTCGAGGATTTGGGTAATCATTGGGTCGATGTTATTTTCTAACAGATCGAGGTACCTTTCGCCATTTAAATTGTCTAGAATAAAAAACGGCCGACAATGTGATCCCCTAAGATGCCAGCGCAAACATTTAACATCTGAGGCCCTTGAGTATGAGTTTCCATGAACAAATGTGGATTGGTTTCACTCCAATACCTACAATTGTGCCTGTCTATCTTCCCATTTAACTGAAATCTCGATTCATCAGGAAAACACGTATTGCACAGTAGATTGGCATTACCGTTTAATTGTTCACTAAAAATCTCACAGAATTCAAGCCGACGATCGGGATCATCTTCGTTTAATTCGTGTACCAATTTAAATTTATATGGATGAAATTTGTGGGCCTTTACAATTCGATGAACACTGCTTCGTGATACACCGGAAGTCTTAGCTACTTTCCTGATCGATTGAGTATTATCCATCTGCAAATGACCCAGAACTGCCACTTCGACTGCTTCATTCCATAAATTTTGTCAATAATTGTAAAACATACTGAGAACCAACCCTTCTATCTGAGTGATTTCTATTAAATATGCGCTCCGTAGCTCTAGCACAATTATCGTTTTTAAAATAAATGCCGACAATTTCTATTCTCTCCTGAAGGGTATAAACCATTTTGAGAATTCACTCTGGTAAAATGTATCTTGATTTAAAATTGGTTGTGAACAAATTAATGTTCAAGGACTATCAAATACTTATGAGTCTTATTATTCTATAATACTAAACGGACCAGGGAAGTGTTTTGTGTCGAAAAAACTCGTGTTGATTTGAGAGCACTAAAAAATGTAGTTTTTATATAAATTCCAATACCCAGTGACTTGTATTTTAGATTTTTTAAACGATTTCGATTGTGTGTAATCATCAAAAATAAAATTATTTTCTTTAAGAACGAATCGATAAAAGTTAAAAAAATATACACAGTTATGTAGGGAAATGAAAGACCTTTCAAAAGATGTATCACTCGACCCCCCTTGCCATTTGAATTTTTTGAGGAGGTGGCCGTGTAGGGTAGAGGGATGATGATAGGTATACAAGTATTATATTAACACGTTGGCGGACAGCGCCGTCTATGGACGTTTACACCACTGTGCGCGCTGTGGCTCCTCAATTTTACGACGTCTATAGCCGCCCTAACAAATACCTGCGTTTTGTAGCCACAACGTTTCCAAACGTCGTTTTAGCATAAGATTCTGTTTATGTGTCACATCAACTGCACTAACTTAACTCTGTGTGGTTGATAGACGTCGGTAGAGGTCGCGAAACAAACGATAGTTACCGATTTACTAGCAGCAAACACGTGCCCGCTTGTATTGTTTTAGTGCCATTCTAACTGCAATTGCATACACTGTGTCTTGTTTGGTAATATATTTTGTGAAAAATAGTTTAGTTTAAAGTATATCTATTGTGTGTATGGTGAGGCAGGTTTGTGCTTTATTTTTATACATAAATATGAGTATAATAATAGGTATTTTTATTAACAGCGGTGATACGTAATAATGGATAGGCCGGAAGAAGACAGACTTTTGAAATGGTTTGAGGAAAGCGACGATAATAATATTGCTCTGTCTGAATCAGAGTCTGACCCATACAGTGATGATGGGCAATTCAATGGTGATTCGGATTATGTATCCCGATTCGTCTCGGAGCGACTCTGGAAGTGAAAGGCAAAGCGAGGAAGACAATCGAAGCGGGACAGAGAGTGAGGGTTCGAATCAAGATCTTGAAGAGAATGAGGAGGAAAATGAATCTTTGGCAGAAAATGTTGCCGCTGAGAGCATTTGGGAAGAGGTACAAACTGAAATTCCTAATTTTGAGTTTGATTCTACTCAAAGTGGTATAAAAATTGTTGGAATAGAAAATATGTCCCCAATAGATGGTTTTCGGCAAATATGGAATAACGATGTAATGAATCTTCTATTGAGTAGCACTAATACTTATGGCGCAAAACTTTTAAATATAAACCGGCCTAAAACTCGAAATAGCCGATCTCGAGAATTCAAACCCATCAGAGAAAGTGAACTGAACAAATTTCTTGGCTTGTGTATTCTCCAAGGGATGATAAAGGTACCGATTATCAGAAAATTATTCAGTTACAACCCGTTCTACTACCATCCAATTTTTTTACATGTTTTGAGTGGACGTCGATTCGAACAAATACTCAGATGTTTCAATGCAACTCCTGCTGTATTTGATGAGTAAGATCGACTTCACAAAGTTAGAAGTCTGTTGGATCTGGTGAAACAGAATAGTAATTAAGTGTATTCACCTTGTGAAGCTCTTTCACTAGATGAGTCAATGTTGTTATTTAGAGGCCGCCTAGTCTTTAGGCAATACATTAAAAATAAGAAGTCGAAGTATGGTATAAAGTTCTATGAACTTACCACCCATGAAGGTTACATTTTGAACTTAGAAATTTACCACGGTCGTGATCGTAACCAACCGAAGCCAGGTAAGACTTCCAAAACTGAAGAACTTGTCTTAAGATTATTGGGACCTTATCTAAATAAAGGTCACCATGTATACATGGACAACTTTTATAATAGCGTTTCTCTGTCATCAAAATTGCTTACTTATAAAACCCACTCTACTGGAACCCTAAGAGTAGACCGACGAGGTAATCCTGAGGTTGTTATCAATAAAAAACTCCGAAAAGGTGAGCATATTTGGAGAAAAAGACAAAACATTAGCGTATATGTCAGTAAGTGGAAGGATAAACGGAATGTATGTTCGATAACAACTGGGTATAAACCAAAGACGATAACTGTCAGAAATAAGTATGGTGTAGAAAAACAGAAACCCTGCGAAATAGACGGATACAACCGGCATATGTCTGGAATCGATAAAAGTGATCAAATGCTGAGCTACTACAGCTGCCCTCGCAAAACAATCCGATGGTACAAAAAAGTCTTATTTCATCTTTTGGATATATCATTGTGGAACTCTTACTTTCTGTATACAAGAGGAGTAAAAAAAATTAAATTCATTGAGTTTCGGGAAGCTGTAGTACGATCCCTTATAGAGATAGAAGATATTGTTAATGGCAGAGCTTTTGTGAAACTACAGGCTTCAATAAAAACACCAAAAACAGTAACCAAGCAACAACATTTTCTAGAGGATATTCCCGTACCAGAAAATTATACAAAAGCACATGTCTTCCTTAAATGTAGGGAGTGCACGAGAAATAAAAAGCGAAAAGAAACAAGATACAGATGTGAAACCTGTCCAGACAAGCCTGCACTATGCCCTGCACCATGTTTTAAGTTTTGGCATCAATAATAATTTGTATTTCCAATAACTGAATAAATGTATGTAGTTTTTTTTTTTTGTTGTTTTTTCCTATTACAGAAGAACGTCTATAGGCGTCAATGCCACAAATTGTATAGAAAAATGTTAATAATGCGACACGGACGTCTATATCCGTTTGTTTTTTTTCATTCATAATCAGCTTATTTATGACTCCAGGAACCCGTAGATATCAATATATTTTTTTTATCTTCAATATTAATGAAAATATACCTGTGACGCAACAAGCACAACTACTAATCACAGAGTGTCCGTCAACGTGTTAAAATATGTCCCCCTTAGAAACAAGGTCGACGTGTTTCACCAATTTTTCAAAAAAATTTATCTCCAAAGTTATTCAGGGTTCCTACTTTTGGTTGAGACACCCTGTATATATTGTTGATGCTTGTACAACAGTTAATTTTATATTTTTAAGCGTCGCGTCGTAACAATAAATATGATTTATGGTTTGTTCCTGTTTATGTAAGAGTACATTGTAGGTTATTAACTCTGAAATAATAATCATTAACAGCTTTTGTTATTTTATCAGGAAATGTTTTGTCAATAATTTCATATTTCAGAATTACCATTTTGGTTACTTCCTGTTCTTGGAATTATCAATACAAACCAGAGAATGATTTCGATTGGTCGCATTACTTGATATTATTGCTTTTGTTTGAGTCATTGGATAAATCCAGGTTCGATTACTCTTCTTTCACATCATTAACAATCAGTGCGCTGTTTTTTATAACGCCTTCATGAATTTTTGACACTGTTTTTAGGTGTAAACGTTTCTATTTTTCGTATTAAAAACAACACACCATATAAATTAGGCAACTCCTAAATCCAAAGACGGATCTGCACGAGTGACGATTACACAATTGAAAAACGCGGACACACAACCACTCCCTTTGACCTTGTCAGAGTCGAAGCAGGGATTTGAACCTGGAAGTATACAGTAAACCAGCTATTACTTGACAAACATTATAAGGCACAGATATGCGCGAGGCATCAATAGTATATTAAGTATTAAGGTCAGTAAGTGTTCTTTACTGGTTGAGGATATGTGTGGATATCGAGACGAAATCGAAGTCAAATGTTTACTACAAGCATCTACAAAAGCAAGCAGCAGCTACTACTACTGGTATTTATAGTAAGCAGTTAACGACTGTAGTCATTAAGGCGGTATTACGGCAGGCGGTCGGTGCAGCAGGTATATTCAGTAGCAAGCGGGGTACAAGCAAGATACAAGTGCAGGAGGTCAGTCCAGGGACAGGCGGTATATATGACTGTCTAATCGCGGCTGTTCTATCTTTTAGATTAGCTACTGATGTCCCTTATTAGGGTTAAGTGACAACGTGATCGGACGGAACGGCTAGTACATTGCATCCCGGGGCACTTCATGGATATAAAACCTCATTTGTGCCGCGACGCGTATACGTGGTACAGGCCCCAACCTAAGGTCATGGAGTTAAGATCTTGCTGGTACTTTAAACTATGGCTGAGGTAGGATTTCAACCTATGATCATGGACTTAAAATCCTATCTTTACGTATACAATAAATAATGACAACCGTGTATTCCCGATGCTAATCTAATTATATACTACGGAGGTTTTAGTTAACTAACGTTTCTTAAGGCAAGCTGTCCCTTGAATTGACTAGACCAGAGATATGCGTGAATATTTTAAAATGTACGAAGTTAATTTAGATGAAAGTGATAGGGTATCACATCGACTTCGAGCCTGTCTGTGTTACAACTTATTATGAGTATGTGTGTCGAACGGATCGGATAATACATTACAGCCCGGGGCACTCAATGAGATTCCGACTAAAGATCATGGACTTAAATTAATGACTGGGATGGGATTCCAACCTAAGATCGTGGACTTAGAATCCTATCCTTACCCCTACAATAAATAATGACAACCGAATATTTGGAATACTCGTCGTTGAATAGATAACCCGAATTTACTAGTGAGACGGAAAGTTTCCCGAATATCTCTGACCTATCGGAATCGTAGGTATTCCTAGACAATTGAAGATAATACAGCAGAAATTCGGACACAATCGGTAAATGACGGAAATACAGAATAAAAACAGTAAAACGCTCAAAGTATTTTTCCCACTTTCCGGTTGGGGGGGGGCCCCCCCCTTTTTCGGGGGGGGCGCCCCCCCGGTTGGCCCCCCCCGCGGAACCCCCCCTTTTTTCCGCTTTTTTTTTTTTTATACTCAAATTCTGGCGAAAACAGTAGCGGGGATCTGCGCAGCGCACGAAGTTTTCAGCTGCTGTTTGTGGTAATAGTTATTTAACCTTGTTTGGCGCATCGTACATAAACAAATTCCCCGTTAATTCATATAAACAAATATTTACAAAATATTCAAAGGCTGGGAATCGTATTTTCATAATTTTAAAATTATATTTCCGAAAAGAAATACTTTAAAAGGGCCATGTACTAATATTTAAAATAAGGCCACTAATAACTTATACAGTAAATTATTAAAACAAATAGAAACATATTTCCTTACCCTAAATAAATGATTTCAACTTAATTTGAAATTAAACTAAATTAAATTCAACTACTTTCCTCTTACTTGATTAAGTACAAACACATTAATCGATTTATCATTAGGATAATAAAACAAACTAAGATCACCCTGAAAAGAAACCGGTTTGTAACAATAATTATGTATGAGAAATAATTGCTATTCCAAATACTGGACTTGGAAAATAAATTTAACTTTGATTCGAACCGGTTTTTAAAATAAACATTAATACAAGTTGTGTACCAAAATGAAGGAAAAACCGACTTAAGTCTGATTACAATAGAAAACTATTAACGGAAAAATCACTTCGTTACAAGCTATAATTCTGATCATTATTTTTATTTAGCGGATTGATGATTTTTAAATATTTTGTAACAAATTATTATTCTGCATGACATTGTGAGTGCATACTTGAAATTTTGTAGACGCTCTATTTATAAATAAACACAGAAAAAATGATAGTTAAGTAGTTTATATAGTTACATATAAAACTGAGTTTTTTTTATTTAAACTTTACTGTACCTTATATTTGACATTAAACAATTTTACGACAGCAAACGTGGTGCATTTTGCTTGGCTTGGTCATGGTATGTTGAATTTTAATATTGATACATGAAAGCTAACATGCATCCACTTTTACGAGTTCTTCCTAGAAATTCGCGTATTTGCTTTCAGATAAATATGCCGTGATAATTATTAATGGGAAAAGGAAAATTGTTACTATAAAATTTTCATCCCAACATCGTAAAGACTGAAAGTAAATCTATGAAACTGCTTAATTACTGAATCATTGATAATAAATAATAGGGTAAAATCCAGTATAAATGCCAATGCCATTAATACCCCTATTAATCGCCATGCATTAGATTATATAATATATTGCCTGAGGAGGATGCTGTTCAATTAGTTACATTACTAATAGCGAATAAACTGTTGCCAGTACAGTTCTCACAAAATGTATACAAGAATTACTATGCTTACATATTTTCGAAAACGGTTTAGATACGTTAATCCTAAAGTTGTATAGGCAGGCAACTTTTCAAATAAAAAAAGTGTAGATTTTTAAGAGGTTAGGAGGTTCCTGCTACTATGTGGTGGTGGATTTAGAGGTAGAGGATGAAAGATTCCGAACCTGCATATTGGCGTCCAAGGTTCTACAAGTTGTAAGGTATATCTAAAATCAATTGAGTTGCTGTAAAAACGCCGACAAAGAAATGTACCTATTAAATGAGTAAATCTCTTTGTCAGGCGTTTAAATTCCTTTGTCGACGTTTTTATAGCGTCTTAACTGACTCTGGATATAATTATACCATTGCCACAACGAGGGACTAGGAATGCCAGCGCAGTCGTCCTTGAATATAAGGTAATAGTTAGCAGCATCTATCTTCCGTATGATAACGCGAAACTACCACTTTTTGATAATTACATTTGCAAAGAATGCAGGTCAACCATAATTAATCAGATGCGACGCAAATGCCCACCATATAGTGTGGGGAACTCCGACACTAATATGCGTGGTAAGGCTCTGTTAGAGTATTTGGCGTCTACAAACTAACTAGGTGATGAATAGAAGGAAGAAGCCATTCATTCGTGTTCGTCAAGAGATGACTGACATTAGGCTGGTTTCTCAAAGAAGAGCAACAGGCTGGTCGATATATCTTCTCTAGTAAGCCTGGAAGGCAAAGAAGAAGACCGGGTAACCTCCCCAGAGCAGCTAGATAATGAGCTCGTTAGTATGGAAAGTCACATAGTCACAGCATATGAGGAAGCCTGTCCCCTTAAAGGGGCGGGAGTGCGGAGGATCAACTGGTGGAGTAGGTTATTCGATGACCTACGGCGGCCAGAAGTACTCAAAATTGAGTTGTCAAGATAAAGACAAAATCCTCATGGGATGACTATGAGACGACTTGAAGAGAATTCAAAAAAGAACTAAGAGGCAGCAGCAAGAACAGTTGGCGGGCATACTGTGGGGAAATAGAATCTCTGCAGAAGTCTGCCAGGTTGCCGAAAATACTCAGCTGCGAAAGAAAGCAAGCCATAGGTTCATTACAGTAGCAGGATGGGGGGATTACCTCCGGGAAAGAGGTTTTAAGGCCCATCTTGGAGGTTCACAAATGACTGGAGGCTCGCCAAGGAAGTGATAAAGAGTTTTTAAGGCAGCAGGAATAGACGGAATTTTCCGGCTTGTTTCAGAGGCGACTGGCTCGTATAAATTTTCAGTCAGTAATAACAAAATATCTAAAGTTGTATTTTCGTTTGTAGCTGAAGGTTTATTATGAAATATCAATTTTACTAATACTTGTCATCTTGTTGTAAATTATATCCCCATAAGAGTGCCTATGATTGAAAAGTCGACACTTATGATACACTCGTATTCAATTAAAACGCCATAATTTTTAATATTTGAACTCAAAACAATAAAGGTAAATTAAATTGAACTTGTACCTTGCTAATATCGGTGTTACCCAATAATGCCCAAAAAACATGAGTACTCTCTTATTTGTAATTTTAAATGAGGTATTTATGCACCAAGGGAGTAAAGAGTGTTTTTGTCCCGGCATGGATAGTATTCATGCTAGTGACTATAACACACTTTACTCCCGAGGTGCATACAACATTTATTGCACAAACGGGCACAATTTTTATTGCAAAAAAATGAAATGTAAAGACTAAAGAATAATAATTGACCATGAAGCTTTTGCATTTTATTACGAATTTTTCTGGGAATATAACCAGTTTCCTTATCGTTTAACTGCGCTTCCCGTAACGACTCTTTTTGTCCAATAATCCTAAACATCAATCTTAACGGTATTCACTATTTTACATTTTGCTGGTTTTCCTCACGATGACAAGGCTTGCAGTCTTTCAAACATGATCTTTTGGAAAGGCCATCTGCCTTTTTATTAACCAGCATATTCCCCAAAGTACTAGCTCGCCAGTTTTCCTGCGGCTCCTATATCACTGCGACATTTCCCCTTTCAGGGCTGCGTTGACGACAGTTACTCTGAATATGGCTCACTCTGCCACCCATATAACAGCGCATGCCTCCTCTATTCTGTCTTACACTACTTTGCTGTTGATTTTCTCTCGGCTGGAGATTCGAGTTTATCAGTAGTTGCATGGTCTTTGTACTTCGGACATTACATCTTGAATGTTGAGTTCATGACAGTTCCTCTTAATATGTCCCAATTTGCCACACTCATAACAGCGGATACCTCTATTCGGGCTATTTTGTTGTTCTCGTCTAGTCTAGGAATTCATCTTTGTCAATAGTTGTGCGATCAACTTTTGTAACTCGGTTAATATGACTTGCATGGTTTTATCTGGCGGGGTCTTTTCCACAGCCACGGCTAGCACTCTCTGGTCTGATTGTGTGATATCCATGAAAATACCTGCTGCCTATAAAGGTAGCCTCAATCTCAAATGTATGTACTAGGGCCTCACTACTTCACTTGTGCCTGGTTAATTTAAGATTCGTCTAACTTCCTGGTCCCTTACTCCATCAATAAACGCTCCAACTGCCAACAGTATGCCAAAAATCTTTGATTTTCATCACCTTTAGTTTAGATAAAATTAACATGAAACGTCTGAAGCTATAAAACTTCCTGTATCCCTAAGATAAACTTGTATTGGAAAGGGCATCACATTTGGAGACAACGGAGAAACACCCAATATCGAAATGTGATAAGATTCATTTATACAAAAAAAAATCCTAACTAATTGGCCGGGAATCGAACCTGGTACTCCAGGGTGAGAGTCAAGTGTCCTTACCGCTCGATCAAGAAGTTATATTTTATTAAATTCGTTAAATTTTTTTATTGACATAGCTTATCACGATGTATTTTTATTTATTTGCAGGACCTTTATAGGGGCCCCTCTAAATCTGATGAAAAAGTTGTCAGATATTTGATATCACGTCTTGAAGTCATATATTATTTACATGTTTTAGAGTAAATCCCTAAATTCTTGATTTTTAATAATTGCTTGGCGAGATGTGGATTTTAATTTATTGTTTACTCTTTTTACTTTTAAATTATTTATTTAAATTTACCGCATAGGCGAAATGTTTACGATTTTAAAAATATATATAGTGTCTGTCAAACACTTGAAAATATTAATAAACATTTTCTGTTTTCTTGTCAAAAAAAATTCTGTGATAAAACTTAGTACTTCCTTTGATACACAATGGTCCTTTAGTGTTTTAAAAATGTTAATACAATAATAATAATAATCAAAAATATGATAATAAACTAGAAAAGTTAATAATATGAAGATTTTCAGATCTTTTTTTATATCTTTCAGAATTTTTTGTCAGCCATGTATAAAATATCAAAAAAATACGATAAATAGAAGCTATGTAACTGATTTTTCCAATTGTGACTACGACTTTGATTAATTACTTTCTTATACCTAATATAAGAAAGTATAGTATCGTAATTTTTTTTCGACCTTGAGATTTTGATTGATATATACGTTTTGAACCCTCCTGAATCCATTCTGACTATTTTCCGAAGAGACATAATGAATGAAAGACGAAAGAAGGTACAATTTCGGGAAAAAAAAAAATTAAAAATTTTATTGCATTTCTGGAATCTCGACGAATTATAATGAAAAAACATAACTTTATGGAAAAAAATTTGTCGTCATGTCCGTAGTATCGCGATAGTAGCCACAGCTTTTAAGATAAAGCTTTCAAGCTCTCAAATTTGGTACACATGTTCTAAGGGCCACAGACAAAGATAAATTCTGTGATGAGCAAAATTGGCTAGCTGAAAGGAGGTCCGCAGGACCCAAACTTGTTTGTATTTACCTTTACAAAAAAATATATTCTTGATGAAAGATTATTATAAATCATTTCTACTATATCAAGCCAATAAAATATATTTTCCAAGTACTTAAATAAAGCTCATGTAAACTGAAATTTTTACATATTTGACCTCATGAAATGGGGTTAGGATAAATTTAACAGTTTGACATTTGAAATGTCTAATTTAGCTACAAAAATGTCAATGTCAATAAGAAGAAATATTAAGATATATGACATCAATTATTATTGACAGTATCGATTGACGTTGATAATACGCTATTAAAATTTAATTGAGGTAAGTGAAGAATTAAAGAGAATGATTTTTTTATATCAGATACTGGTATAAGAAAGTTATGTGCTGGCCACATCAGATATATTTTTTTTATCATATTATTATCAAAGATTTTTTAAATAAGTGTATTTTATTATTTTAAATTTTCTCAGCATAACCTAATTGAAATAGCCTTTGGCTCAAGGGAATTTTTTTTCCAGTGACTATCCTCTCTGTAGTGTATTTTAAATTTTGCAAACATAACAATGTCTAAAAATTATTTCCCCAAACGTCGAATGTGCAATATTAATATAAACTTATATTCGTGTGCTTCTACCTTAACAGCAATCCCATCAGGCAGCAACTAGGTGAACGTTAATTACCTCTAGCCACTAATTAATGTGAGTCTTGCTCTTCTAAGCTCGTTTTAACACTTGGTAATAATTTTAATACTATAGTAACCTAATTATTTCCACATTGCTGAGTATCATCTTATATAACAATACAATACAGTTTTAATTAAAATTTTATAACGTATTCTCATTAAATGCAATAAATTAAAATAATCGCGCAAAACAAGAAGTTATAAGCTCAACTATAATTCAATATAGAGTCAGGGCCGGCTTATGAACAGGTACTCTGTTAGGCTATTAATATTGGAATCAAAATAGTCGAATAGGAAAAAAATTGTAAAGTTTTCTGCTTGAGGGATTATACGTGTCAAGTGATTAGTTTGCGAAATCAAAAAAGTTTCAAAGTAGAAAGTGGTCGCTTCACCCCAAAAAAGCACCCCAAATGCACCCTGTCGCAGTTTTCAGCGTTTTTCTCAAAAACCGTTCGACTCACAAAAAATGTTATGCTTATGAAAAATATTCCCTATAAAATTTACTACAAAAGAGGCTCTATTACTAAAGCCGATAAATGCAATGGATTTCGAGCAATTACCGATTGACATGAGGGGTGTCTTTGGACTTAGACTAATGATGTGACTGTGTGGTCATAATAGAACAGTATTGAATATTATCTGACAATTCCTCTTAATATTAATTTTTAAAAGAGATAAGTATCATACAAGAAGTTTCAAAATATTGCAACACCCTTAAAACAACTGTCCAAGAATACCCCAAGTGACTTATTTTACCTTCTTATTACATGTTTTTAAATACGTATAATAAAACCTTTCGCATCTGGTAGTTGGAAAAGAAATTTTCGGTTGAATAAAGATGTGTTCAAAATTAGTGATGATCGAATAATTCGATAGTTGTATTTACGAATGAATGAATTTAAAAAACGTTGGATTTAAGAAAGGAGATTATGAATAAACGGAGACGGTATTTTATTCATAGGTAAGAAACACATTTTATTATGTTATATGATAAACTGTAAACAACAAAATAAACAAAATGCAACTGCCAACTAACTGATGATGACATGTGACTGATACAAAGCTATAACGGGTCGATTCTAAAGACCTATTTTTTTATGAGAGATGGAACTCAGCAGCATTAATTAGCAAGTTAACAATATCATTTAGATGATGTTTTCTAGAAAAGTTCTAATTGAATGAATTTATTCGAATGAATTCATTCGATAGTTGGAATCATTCATTCAATAATTATTCGATAGTCTAAATCATTCGGTTGTGCCCATCATTATTCAAAATGTTCACGTCGGTAAATTTACCTTCTTAACATTCATTTATTAATAGGAGAAGGGGCGTCCTTGTGCATTGTCGAGGCGACGGAGACGACACTGGCTACAGTCAGTACGGTTTCGTCACTTCCAATGGATAGTTTGACGTGAAACTAAAAAGGATTAGGCCTCCTGGGGAAACCACTTAAAACGCGCCAGCAGCTCTACCACAAGGGTGGTGTGGAAATGAGCTCCAATTTCAAAAGGCACCATAATGCAAAAAAGTTATAATAATGCAAAAAAAAGTCCTAGAAGCATAGGTTTTATCAAATATTTCGCTTTATTATTTTTGTCATGTTATTATGATCGCAGATTCACGTTTCATCAAGATACGAAACGCGCGTCGAGTTTCATTTAACCCTTTTCCAATCACTTATTGCACTTAATGAAGTTTTCTGCAGTAAAAAACTAAAATTTTGGAGTTCCCAGGGTTCTGTGCTTGGCCTATTCCCTTTTTGTTTTATGTAAATGAAATGTCTAATTAAATTAAATGTGGATATGCAATCATATTCCCAGATGGCACTATAATATCACTATAATATCGGTAGTTGTGGATAGCCCCTAAGTTAAAGGAATAAACTGTTCCTAAATGACAGAAAAACTAGTTGTTTAAATTTAGCATTTCAGAAGTTGCTACCATTTAGAGTAAGATATTACCATCTAATTTTTTCAGAATTAGATAAACTCTTAGGTATTAATCTTAATATGAAATTATCGTTTGACGTCTGCATTGATTTTGTAAAAAACTTGATTAAGTTTATTTTGACGTTACATTTAAAATACATGCTGGATGAAAATGTGGCTAATTAAAAATGCTATGCATTATACTAAACTGAGGTTTTATTGCTTGTCGAATAACGAAAACAACAAGAAAAAATTACAAAAAATTATTACAGTAAGGGACCAGGTAAATGATATTTACCTACTTCAATGGATTGGAAGAAATGGTCTCACTAAATGGCCTCATTTCAAAAGCGCATAGAAACGTGTGTCAATCAAAATAGGTAACATGTGGAGCACTTATTATAATTTTTTCTAATGAATTATTTGAAGAAACCTTTATTTTTAAGTTTATTTTTGAATTTTGTACTTATTGCTCAATATAACGAAAATGGTTGCAATTAGCCGTAGGGAAGTACTTACAAAAAATGTTCGTTTTTTATTTCTACATCACATCGTTGAAAAAGTGTTACATTTGAAAAAATTGAGGAAATTCAATTTAAAAAAGTTCATAATTGAAAAATAATTGTTGGTCACCCTGTACATTTTTAGGAAGTAAAAATGATTTAAAAACATTAATTAGATGTCTCGTAACTAGTATTCACATAAGTTTTTTTTTAAACCCATAATTGTGACTGGTGATTTTTAACACGCTTTTATTAGCTTCACTTGTATGTTTGTTTGTTTGTTTGTTTGTTTGTTTGTTTGTAACCAACTCTTTGGACTCGATTTTGACCCGCTTTAAACGGACAGATTTAATTGAAACTTTGTACACTTACGAAGAACCGGTAACAATACAATAATTTGATAAGTTTATATCATTATCCTGATCAGGATCGCCAGTCCTTTCCTCACGTATCCTCTGCGTGAGAGCAGGAGGCTTATTATTTTAAGTATATTCCGTGATTCTCAGTTCGGTCGTTGGCCGAGCGGGCAAGTCTTAGTCGACGCGAAACGACGGACTCCTCGGGCGTGAGTTCAAATCCCATGGCTGAAATAAAAAAATATTTTTTTTTTCAGAAATATCTGTTGGATCGTAATATGTTATAATATCAGCATCAATAAGCAATATAAATATAGTTTAAAAAAACTACAAAACACGCTTTCATAGCACATCAAACTAAAAAGTGAAAAATAAATATAGTTTAAAAAAACTAAAAAAACACGCTTTTAAAGCACATCAAACTAAAAAGTGAAAAATAATTATTAATATAAACTGAAAACAATAATGAACGAAAAATACTAGTATTATTGTGAAAAAAGCGTGGGGCGCTTTGTGCCATATTTTTCGTATATCGAGCAACCCACGCTTTTTTCACAATAATACTAGTATTTTTCGTTCATTATTGTTTTCAGTTTATATTAATAATTATTTTTCACATTTTAGTTTGATGTGCTTTAAAAGCGTGTTTTTTTGTTTTTTTTAACTATATTTATTTCAATATGCATCTACAGATGGCATTATATCAACAAAAAAAAATTCATTACATTCAAGTGGTTGGGAGATAGTCAATAATAATATAGGAATAAATAGAGTCTAGAAAGAGGCTTCAAAAAATGTACTGATATACATAGCAGTCCATTTAAAAAAAAGGCACTTGATCCTGTAATTTCGTCTTGGCTTGCCCTGTATCAAAGGTAACTTTCAAGTTATGTGATTCATACAGTAACTAATATAATATCAAAAATATAATTGCAAAAATATTACGACGCTGCTGTATCAAGTGACAAACAAGCTGGTCAATGAAGCTGAGACATCTGTGCGAATGGCCACGCTGCCACAGCTATACTCTCGATTGTAGATAGATAGATAGAGCAGCTGAGAGATAGGTTCATATATAATCGTGTCTTTGTTCCACTAATTATTAACTTATCGGTCAGATGTCTTAGTCTGCCTAGACATACGTATCTTTATATTTCTTATCCTATAAACGCTTTGCTACGGATGCAGGTTGTACCTAATTTGATACACACGCAAAGATAAACACAACTAGTGGGTGCTGTCGTATTGTTTTCTTTGGTTTTTAAACTCCTGAGGTGTTGCTATTTAAAACTACATAAAAGTTTCTTACATTCAGGGTTGATATTGGAGTTTATTGATTGTCGAACAGTAAGTGCTGTAACTCAATCTTTTTCGAATCCCACTGATGCAAGGTCAATATTAAGAAGGTGTAATTTTGGCAACAGAAATCCAGGCTAGATATGCACATATGGGTCAGATGTTACAGTAATTGCACGTCCATTCTCATCTTCAAAAAAATACGGTCCGCTGATCAAATGTCTATATTCCGCACCAAAGGTAACTTTCTAATTCTGACTATAAAAAAGATTTCTTATGAAATTCACGAGGATTGACTGCACTCCAGTATCTCATATTCTGTGTATTAACAGAGCCGGGCAGTTCAAAATGGGCTTCATCCGAACATTATCAAGTTACAGATAAGATTTGGGTGCTTGTCAATCAAGTTTGCAGGTGCTCCCAAAATTTCTTCTTGCTGTTAAGTCACATTCCAACAACTCTCTTGACTCTTTCAATACATTCCAGAATTCTCACAGTTTTAACAGAACCTCCAGGTTTTCTTGCAGATACAGTCACGGAGGCAATGGTACACCGAAAAAGTGGCCAATAATCTAAATTTGACATGAACAGCTTTAAAATTATTCAGAAACGAGCATATAAAATAATAGAAAAACTTCAATTAGCAGGAGTGTTTTTTGGGGGAGGGTTGTTATTTCAGGTAGTAACCGATAAATGGCGGGTTATTTTGATTTGAACCGGTAAATAATAGTCCAAATATTTCGGGAAGATATAAAAAATGTTACCCCAAGGGTAGGAGAGTTTTGTGGCGGTTTTAATTCAAGTGTCTTAAATGCGATACATTTAATGAAAAAAATTGCTTTGAAAATTAGGGCTTTGAGATAAGGGCTACTCTGCCTGGGTTTCTACATTTTTTTTCTCATTAGTTTTACAGTGATTTGTAGAAATAAAATTAAAATCTAATTTTCTGTAAAATACCTAAAAATTAATTTAATAATTATTAATTTATTACAGGCACGGGGGGTTTTAATATCTTATAATACGTTCGTGATTTAACTAATAATAATAATAAAGCCCTTTTATTTTGAGGTAAAAAAGTTCTTATGTTATTAGTTCTATCCTACAAGTTTTTTTAGTACTGGCAACTAAATGAAATGTACACTATAAAATTAGACAAAATGTTTTAATGTTTGCAAAGCCCTGCAGTTGCAAAACTCCGTTCATTATGGCCCGTCATTTAAGTTTATGTGGTCCACATAAAATTTATGTCCTTTTAATTTTATTCAGTTAGTAGAACTTTCACGTATAACTTTTATAGCAATTTGTCTCTGACTTAGTGAATATTAAAATTAAGCAGCAAGTTCTGAATTTGATGGTTCATTATTCCATAGTTTTATTTTCTAAAAGAGAAACGCCATTTGCATTGGTTAGAACAGTAGATAAAATGGTTTAAAGTTGGGATTTCGCAGAATGAGGAGATACATGCTTTATTATAAATATTTAAAAACCAAACATGGTATGATATTTATAATGATTTTAAGGCTTTGCTATTATTCTAACATCTAGACAGGGTATTTCCAAATTACATTTAAATCTTTGAAACGCATATTTCTTACTTAAGAATAAGACGAAATGTTTCTATAAACATATGTCTAAAATAGTTTCCCTAAGGGAGATGAAAGCACCCCAAGGCACTCCTAAAAAGTAATTTTTATGAATTTCGGAAACGACAATGTATTTTTTTCAAATCGCTAAAATATGAAAAATTATCGTCAATCCGGCTTTGTAAGTAACAAAGACTATTTTATTCGTAGATTTTTTCGTATTCATTACACAAAATTATGCGAAAGTTATGTTATGAGAATATGAATTTGTTATTCGAGAATTAACTGAATTTAAAAATAAAAAGACACCAGTATAACAGATGCTCGTAATGTCCACCATCTTCACATATAAATGCTTGTGGATGACGTATAAAATTGCATCTGGTACTTAAAAATACAGATCGTATTTGTTTGTTGATATCAGCGGCTTAAAAATTTTTAGTTGAACATCATCTTCATCTAGAAGTTAAGGGGATTTAATATGTAGACCAACCAATCAGGGTGTGTCCAATTATTCTTGTTCGAACATTTAATGAGAATCTATCTTGATAGTGGACGACCCTTATTGTGTGAGGATTTTCTCCGTAAGGTGCCCAAGTATGAAGGCTTCGCTGGTTAAATACTCCATCTCGTGTAAAACAGGCTTCATCCGTAATTAAAATATTTTCCGAAAATCTTGGATCATCAGGATAACGTTCCAACATTATTTGAGAAAACTTAACCTTTTTTGGTAAATCAGCCGGTTTTAAATGTAGTACCTTTTGGTGACGGCATATGGATAAAGAAGTTGCTCATGAGTTATCTTCCATGTTGTTGCGTGCGAAACTCCCAAGCGGTTTGTTATTTTTCTTGTACTAATGTTAGGTCACTCATTCAATGTAATATAGTTTTTTCTCGATTTGGATTTCTCACATATCCTTGACTTACAGCATATGATTTTTTTTGGTGTAACTCGACCCATATTCCTTAAACGGCTATCTACTATACTTCAAAACTTTGATGATTGGGAAACCTCGTATTAGGAAATAACTCCTAATACCGACGCGCGACTTGCCGCCAATCCATTTCTCTTACACACGCCATAAATTAAGTTCATGCCACTTACAATTAACTCCGGGTATGAATATCCATTTACTGCCATTATTATTATCAATAATAACAAAAACGATAGAGCAACAAATCATGATCAATTTGACAATCTGTCGTGTCAACATTAGGAAATTAATTATTATTTTTTGTCATATTTTAGTTTTCAAAAAAACACCCTCTGATCTTTTGTCGTAACGTAAAGTCAAAGACGTAGAGGCACATTTTTCCAGTATCATATTGGGTATATAACTAACTGTATTTTTTAGATAAGCAAGCTTAGAAGACTTCTTCAATGAGGGCTAACGCGCTTGAATTCACCACGAGAGGTGCTAGTGAAAGGTCAATGTCACTGAACGTTAATGTTTACTATGGCTTTTTAACGCTAGTTTTTAGTAATTTTTACAAAAATTAGCTGAAAAAATAATTAACACAATGATGGCAGAAGGGGTAAGTAGTAATTTACTTGCTCAGTAGGAAAATTAGTGTACTTATCAGAAGTGTCTTAAATTAGGTTATAACAAGAATGAGCATGATGAAAACAACGAATGTACATGATTATTACTCACGATTTTCTGTAGTAGACTCCTTTGGTAACGCATAATCGTCAGGATTAAAATGTTTCTTACAAACACACGAATGTTTCGAAGGAGTAAAGTTATCTCTATCAGCCACTGTTTTAGGCGAGTTTTGTCTCTCGGAAGCATATGTCCGTCTTTTTGTTTCTGAACAAAATGGAACTGCACAACACTGAGACACAAGTAACAAGGTTTTTTGTTTGCTGGTGTTACGAAATCATTACAATAAAACACTATAAACTTTTCCCGCACCTAACAATAACTTTTGACACGACCTTACTTGACCAGTGGCGCCAACTGGAGAGTCTGAAAACGTTAGTCCTCATTGATAGTGAGCCCCCAGAAAGAAAATAAAATTAAGAGAATGTCACGAATAACATTCAGATAACAAGAAAAAAAGTTTGAATTAATTTTATTTTTTTTAATGATTGTGTATGATGGTTGTTAATGTTAATAAGTTCGTAATAATATAATTAGTGTTCGGATATCAACGAGTTATGATGTCAAAACCAGGGTCGGCGCAAGGGAATATTTGTTATTAATTGATATACCAATTAAAATCAGATATTTTTTTAAAATATTACTGCAAATTAATATCTTCAGTGGCTTACTTCGTAGTTTACAGGTTCTAAAAATGAGTAGTAGAGGTAAAGTGAAAGTATATTGGCATTAGCAGTTTACACTAATCTATTTTTTTTCGCTGCAATGCACACTTATTCACAGTTATTACTCCGGTATTATTCCTTACAAGAGAAGTATATTATTAAAAATTGCTCCATATGTTCTGCTGTTAAAATCCGCTGTTATATGTTGAAAACGAACGGTCTGTCTGGACAGATGTTATTGGTGTATATTTAAAATAGAAGAAGATTCGTAAAGACGCCATAATTATTTGTGGCCCTAAACGATCCATTTCTTTACCCTGTAGTAGATCTACTATTCGATGAACTATGACAGAATCAGGATTGTTGTGTAAAACACTTTCTAGTTTTTTGTTTACATGTTCAGCGATGTATCCAGATAATTGAAACATATATCGTCGAAGATTAATCACTACCTTCATCGTATCGATTATGGTAAATTCTCCTGTTTTTGGTCGACATTCAAGTTCTTCTATAGCAAGAGAGATTCGTGGAAAGCTTGAGTGTATAAATTCTAAATCTTTTTGGACACTGGAATCAACAGTAGCTTCTTGAGCATTTGCAATAGCAACTGCTTCTTTAGCATCCAGTACGACTCTTTTTATATTGTCAATGTTTCTGTAATAATTCGATGCTGCGTTCGGCCAAATGCTCCCCCCCCCCATCTTTTCATTATATGTTGTGGAGTTAGTGGCGTATTAGGTAAGTTCGTGAAATAATTACATACATATATGTACGTAGCGCAGCACCGGCGGGGAAGTATTGCATAACATTCTTGCTGCGAGAATAATGCAAATTATTATTCACAGTAAGTATTAGGTAGGTATATGATTTTTAGAGGATATTCGAATGTCAATGCAACTACATACATAATTCGCAAAAATAGTTTTATATTATTAATCGAAATTTGATTTATAATCGAACTAATTCTGTTAGATGCATAGAAGGTTTTTTAAAGTACATGATCAATGAAATTGCATAAACGAATTAGTTTTTTTATGGTTATATAAAAATGAAAACAAATTCACAGGACACAGACTTGTATTTCTTATCAAGGTTCCTGCAGACGGCACTGGGATGACTCGCCGGTATCCGACCTCTAAATATAATATAATTAGAGAGTAACAATGAATATCAAACATAATCGCAATACATATATTTACGTAAATGATTGAAAAAATTGTGCCTAGGCCGCTATTGTACGTATATCGTCTCTGGTAATAACTATTAGTTACCAGGTAAAATAATTAGTTTTTTAAGCATAGTTTTATTTTGTGTTATTTCGTACCGAAAACCAAAAGCATTGAGGCACCTCAAAAAGCGAATCATTGTATTAAGATTTGATTATTATTTATGATGCAAAGAAGCCAACTGACAATACCAAAAACTGTTTTAATATTGGAAAAACTTTTTGGGAATGTTTGGGGCACCTCAAAGGTAGTCCGAAAAATTGCAATTTTGTTCCTCAACTTATCTTTACATAATATGGCAACTTGCAGCGTACCTGCCCTTTTTGCAAATCCAAAAAGTTATTTTCACCACCTTAATATCCACTCTTAAATCAGTATTTCTGAAGTATGTATACAAGTAGATTAAATATATGTAGATAGTCACTTCTTATGTAAATATTTACCCCTAAATATCTGGACGCCAAAATTTGTATATCGTTGTGAGCAGTGCCTATTTAGGATTCTGTTAGATTCGAAACTGTAAATCCGTTATAGTTATTAGGGCCCATTTTTACGTATTTACGATTTTAAAATTAACAGTTTCCTAAACAGACGTTGCTCGAATCGATATGAAAATTTTGGGCGTCCAGATTTTTGAGCGGTAAATATTTACATGAGATGTAACTATCTATGTATATTTAATGTGAATTTTTATTTAACGAAATATTGCCAATGGGTCTGATTTAGACTGAATCTTATTATGATCAGTTGTCATTTTCTACATGCTAGGCTAAATTTGTGATTTTGTTGTATTATCTATGTATAATTATTGTGTTGTAGAAATTTTTTTAATTTTGTGTAAATTACCCTTAATTTTTTTAGTGTTAAAACTTTATTTTGTTGCAGGAGAAATCTCTACTCTGAATAAGGTAAGGGTTTATTTTCAGCCTATTACCCCCAATTAAAAAGTAATTAATTTTAAGTGAATTTGAGAGAAATAATTTACAATGCAAAACAGATTGTCAAATTAATGAACTAATTTAACAGTAAAATTGCCTGATGTGCAATTTACGACAGTACTTAATGCAATCCTAACATTTTGTAGATATTAAGTTGGCTTTCCAAATAAAGTTAATGAACTTTAAAAAATAAATAAAACATTATTTTCGTATACATTTGCAATTAAATAGGTTTAATTTACAAAATACAACTACATTGTACATAAACAACTGTTAATTCGTGTGCTAATAACGTTTTCGAGAGGTTACTTCCAGTTTTTAATTTATATTGTTATCATACATATTTTACATTTTACAACTAATTAATAGAAAGGACTAGATTCGTTCTGTAGTAATCAACTTTTTATTGCAAATTAGATAGGACAGCACTATAGAAACGTTGATATAGAAACTTTGTTGAAGGTACGAAATTTTAATCTCATTTTAGTTATAACATTAACAGTAGTAAAATTGCACAAGTCTATATTGTAAAACGTTCAAGTGGTTTAATTGTAAAGCTGGAAATATTAATCCTCAAAAATTTTCGTGTGTGTTTTAGTTCTGCAAAATCAGAACAGAGGCACGTAAGTGTGATATGTTAGTTAATGTATTCAATGAGATTTGCTAACGGATTCCTATATTTCACGCTTTGCTTATGAAAAAGTGAGGTATGGCTGCAGAGGAGGAAGTTAGGTGACTATATTGTTGCCATGTGTATTTTATCGAAAACAAATTGTTGAAATCTTCAAATATACAACTCATTAAAAGTAAAGTTTACTTAAACTTATTTGCAACATAAAAAACATTGGCTTATTTGTTCCCTTTACCGCTGTGAAAGAAACCGACGTTTTTTATGTTGCAAATAAGTTCGAAATAAACATTAGGTTGTGGCACGCCTTAAGAATTTCATCTTGAATTGATTTGGTTTGTGTGAAGTTGTAATAAATAAACAAATTTGAATTTGAAGAAGCGATTTTAGTAAAACAACGCTATTTCGAAAGAATCCTGTTCGTAAGAAAAATTATATTCTTGTATCAAAATTTATTAGTGAATAATTCATAGGTACTACTTATTCGATTTTAAAGTAAAGTGTATATAAGGGTTGCATGTATAGCATAAATAATATTAACGTCAATATGAGTATACAGTCATCAACACAGGTTATTTAACCAGTCTAAATATTCCTAGAAATCGATATTGAAGAAGAAAAACTGTATGGAGTATTACGTGAAAAACCGGCGAATAGAGATATCAGTCAGAGTCAGCAAGACAATAATTTGCCGGACCTCCACTTGTGACTCGTCAGCCAATAAAATATCAACCCTAGGGTATAATCTGATATGCGAATTTCCACATCTGCGGCAACCCTAAGTTATAATATGCTTAGAAACTGTCGCTATACATGAATCGTTTTTTCCACAGGTAATAAAAATTTCACAATTTATATTTGATATTTGACATCAGGTCAGTTGTAAGCATTTACAAAGTCATTTATTTATGTCCGGTGTATTAGATTTTATTGTGCCTTTATAAAATAAAGCAAATTACGCTTCTGTAATAACTAATCAAAATTATATTTTTGGGGTTAGTATTGTAAGTCCTAATTTATAGTTTTTTTAGTTCCTTGTTAAAAAAATATATATCAGTTTCAGACGCGGAAGCCGTACCATGGTACAAAGAGTACAAAAAATATTAAAGATTAGTTATATTGACGCCATATCGTTCTGTCACGAAATATATATATTTAAATTGACTATATTTAAAAAGTATTAAAAAAATATTACGTATACTATAGTTTCATATATATTTCATAAATAATGGAATTCGCATTATTATAATAACAATATTAATAATAATAATAAATACTAAAAATAATACCCAAATAATGTACCAAAGTCGTAATCCTCTCACATTATTTAATTGTGGATTAAATAAAATTGCCACACACACTTGTTGATTTATAAATTTGTATCATACAAATTTATTACAGAGTGGAATGAAAAATAATATTAACTGAACATTTTTTATGGTCAGTACAACTGACTTAATAATTTTATAACATGATAACATTATTGAGTCAGTTGTACTGAACATAATGTGCATATTATCTTTTTTGTAATCCAAGTTTCAGCGTTTTGGCAAATAGCCGGGAAAATAATTGTTTAAAAAGATATATGTTATACTTATCTAGTGATAATATTTGTAAAAGTTAGTGAATAATAATTAGCAGAAAATTTTCAGTTAATATTATTTTTTCATTCCACTCTATATTTTAACTTTTACTAAGAAGAAGAACTTAATTTGTTTTTAAATTATTTCATTCGACCCTAAGGGGTATTTCCACTATATAATTTCAATTATTCTGTTCTCTGAAGCCATTAATGTTTATTACATTAAGGTTTACAAGTTTCCTTACTTTGGATTCTTTAAATGTGCTGGCTACCCTGATGACGCAATTCAAGCAGAAACACGTGTCGGTAGATATTTTAAAGTTTTTTAAAGTGAGTGTCAACTGGTGAGTACCTTGTGTTTTATTTATTTTTGGTTTTACTGAACAGAATAGTTGAAATTAAAAATAACATTATTGAGTCAGTTGTACTGAACATAATGTGCATCTTTTTATAATCCAAGTTTCAGCGTTTTGGCAAATAGCCGGAGAAAATAATTGTTTAAAAAGATATATGTTATACTTATCTGTGATAAGATTTGTAAAAGTTAATAAATAATAATTCGCAAAAAATTTTCAGTTAATATTATTTTTCATTCCACTCTATATTTTAACTTTTACTAAGAAGAGGAACTTAATTTGTTTTTAAATGTATTACTATTTGTAAATTAATTTTACCCTCTGAATGCTATTCTTGTTTAAAATTTATGTAATATTGTTTCCATAAGTAAGGCATTTTTAAGTTCAAAATTATTCGTAGTCTTATATTTAAAATATGAATGAATTGCTTGTTGTTAAAACAACCCTAATTGATTTTTGCAACTTTGTGTTTATGTAGAAACAACCCAAGTGCCGCAGATTGTAGCAAATTACGTTATACAGGATATGCGTTCCTACTGAGTTTTTTTAGCACCAAACAACGCATCTATGTCGATAATCCATATTTACTTAAAAAACAAAAAAATGGTCTTTTGACCAAGTAGGGTTGTTTTAACAATAAGCAATTTGAATATTTTCGTTTGATTATACTGTTTTCAAGTTAAAGAAATTAATCAAGATTTGGGTATGTAGTAATATAAATAAACACTACAGAAATTATATTTTTCAAAGTAAGTATAGGCAGTTTTCACGAATACGTAAACAGATTGTTTCGAACGATGGAAAACCCTCTCCTTTTGAACGAATAATACATCAAATTCCTGAATAAGTTGGAATATTCAGAACAAGACTAGGGACAATAGGGCAAAGCAGTTTCGGGTAAGTGCATATTTTGCAACTGTCTTCGTACTGCTGTGAAATTTAAATTCGTTCTATGCCCTCCTGTATATTTAACGATTTGCTTCTTTGTCTCGAATTATATCTGCTGACCGGCAAATGGTCAGCAAATGAACAGCGAACCTGTAACCTAATCTCGAAGTTTTTACTCATATCTTTGCGAGGGGTAAACCTGTTGACAAAAATTTTTACACCAAACTTCTGCTTCCAAAGTACTTCTACGGAATTCCACTATTTCGGCTAGGAATTCCAAAGAAATTCATGGAATGCCAAGGAATTCTAAGAGAATTCCAAAGGTATGTGTATTTTATAGACAGAAATAAATAGTTATTATTTATCATCTATTGTAACAAAAACAGTTTTAAAAACATTTGTAAAAGGCATTATGTAAACTTAAAAAATAGATTCAAAAAATAAAATGAGATAATAAAAACAATATTTTCAATACATTATTATCATGTTAGGATTCAAATAGTTACCAATCATTACAACAAGAGACGGAGAAAAAGTGTATAAGCACATTCTATAGAACCTGTAAAAAACAGGTTCAAAAAAATAAAACCACAATATAAAATCAGCCCTTCTTATAAATAAAACTGGATCCAAATTATTGCTTTCAAAGAAGGCCTTCCAGATCAAATTCAAATTTGGAATAACCTCTTTTTTAGCGTTCTTGTATAAATATGAGTTCTGGTAAAACCCGAATGTCACAAAATATATCTAGTAATGAAAATGTTTCGTCTGGTATTGCATATGTGATAAATGTGAAATTCCTGGAGAAATTTTTTAAAATATAAACGATGGGTTACTCATACATAATAGGCGTTTACAAAAATACACAGCGATTTTGTAAATCTCTCATTCTCTTTTCTCTAAAATTATAAGAATAACAAAAGAGACACCTGATAAATGATTAATTGAAAATAAATTACCTGTCATGGCCGAAAATGAATTATTCTAGATGGCTACAATGTCACTTTAAAAAAAGCAACAGAAAGAAATTTTTTGATCTAAGAGGGAAGCCTCTAGAAAACGACTACGTGAACTAAGCCAGTGGAAAAAAGATCAACAACTCAAGAGACAGAAGAGAATTTCTTTCCCAAAATGGAAAATTTATGCTGAAAAAGAAGCATAGAACAGTGACTCTTGTGCAAGGAAAATACAGATTGAAGTGTAGTGAAAAGTTTAACTTGGAAAAAAATTTATTATTTGGATATTGACTTCTAAAATGGTCTCTTATTTAACAGCACTGCTATAACACCAGTTGAACGTCGCGTCGTAGGGTTATTGTAAAGACTCCGGAACAATATTTGTTCACGTATTTCAGTTCCTTACGATAGGAAAACAATTTTGGTATGTAGAGATGGATTTTGTACATTAAATCAATTTAGCAGAAAAATTTTAAGGTCATTCAAAAAACTGAAAATATACAATCATCTACTACTTGATAAAATATAGAGAGCACCAATCAAGTAGGCTACATTCACTAAGGACTAAAAACGCACTATTCACAGAATAAGTATCACCATAAAATGTTTTTGTACCTCGTCTCAATATAACTCAAAGATACAAAATGTACATTATAATGCGGAAACAAAAATCTTTGCGATAATTTTATAGTGAAACTCCTCATATGTTAAGCATATTTAATATATTTTTTTAAGTAGATTTAATATATTTCTTAAGTAGGTCAACTTTTCTCTTGGACATCCGAAAAATGATAATGGACAAAATATTGATTAACATACAGAAAATTACAGATCAGGTTTTGAGGATCAACGACGAGATAGATAAGAAGCTTTTTATTGATAAAAAGTGTTATATAACTTTGGATTTACAACAAACATTGCCACTTCCGAAACTCAGGGTTTTTATTTGAGGCAAACATTGCTACATTTCGATGTGCACCAATTAACTTCTGCAGGAGATAAGCAAATGGAGGAAGCTGTAAAATAAGCAAGTTGTTTGTATAGGTTTTGCCCATGCTTAAATGGATGAAGGTAGT
>JANEYF010004185.1:0-53146 GCA_029963845.1 Rhamnusium bicolor
CTAGGCAAGTTGAAGTTATCATGCCAAAATTCGCTAGGGATTTCGGGACTTATTTTACAATACCTCGTGGGGTTCGAATTCTTGCCACAAGTTGGACCACTTTCTTTTGGCTTCACGTTTGTAGATATTTACACAATCATCGTAACTTAACTGGTTTGAGGTGTCTATTCCAGATGTAATACTTTCCTTAGCGATTAAGTCCACCTTTTCATTAAAGTGAATACCGCTGTGAGCTTTAACCCACATAAAAGTAACATGGCCACCATTTAATGGAAATTGGTTAATCAATGTTTTAATTTTTACAATAAAAGGATTGTATGGAATATTTGGGGGATGACTGTTATTGAGAGAGGTCAAAACGGACATAGAATCTGAGATGATAATAAAGAATTTACCAAGATTAGCGGAGACTATATATTTCATTGCTTTGTAAATAGCAAAAGCTTCTGCTGAAAAAAATTGAAGATTCATTATTTAATTTAAGTTTTGTGGAAATATTATATTGAGGAATTATATAAGCTGAACCAGTTCCATGAATTGATTTTAACGCATCTATATATATTTGTGTACACTGTGACCACCGATTCAAATTTTGAAGAAAAATGCTGTGGCCGAAAATAGTTGAAATTGAGATTTCGTCAATACCAGTTTTTTGTTTTTTATTTGTTTTAAAGTGTCAATAACTTCCTGTTCCGTAACAGGGGTTGAACTAAATTGAAATTGTATGCTATTGTGACTCTTTGTACATGACAATGACAAGTTTTGTCCGAAGTGAGTTGAAATGTTTTGCGTGCCTATACTAGAAAAATGGTGAGCGAACATATTTGCAACTTCATAAGGCTTATCCACTTTATTTGAGTTGTTTGTTAAGATGATATCTTTATGTTTAGTAAAAGTCTTACCTAATTTAGAATTTATTATGTTCCAGGTCTCTTTCGTTTTATTGGAAAAAGTGCTAATTTTTTTATTGTAATTGTCGGCTTTCATCTTTTTAATATTAGTTTTACATTTTCTTTTTTTTACGCTATATTTATATTTTAGTTCCTGACTCCCGGAATTAGTTCTTAGCCAAAATAGATTATTTAAGTCATCCCCTTCTTTAATAATGTCATTTGAAATCCAGTAACGACAGTGCTTATTTCCATTGTATCTCGTCTTATGAAGACAAGATATATTATAACACCAAGGGATATTATCAAGAAATACTTTAAAGCTATCGTTAATATTTAAATCCAATAAATATGTTTAGTTTACCGCGATCTGCCTGATTCTAAATTCATTATTATTTTCAGTGCCTATGACTCCTTTCTTAATAGTTCCCATTTTTTCATCAGATATTTTATTATTTACTTGTTTGAATCGCAAGATGTGTGCAAAATGGTCTGCGATATTTGGATTCGCAGTCAAAGAGGACATGACACAGTTATAATCATATAGTCTATACAAGAAGACCTAGTATGACAATTTTTGTTAGTGAAAATTCTTGTATCGCCTAGGGTAGTAAGATTTAATTTAAAAGAGTTGGGTATATCTAACAACAATTTTGTATTTACATGATTTTTACTTAAGTCGATGCTTAGGTCCCCACAAAGAACAATATAATTAGCCTTATCTGAAGCAGCAATGTTACGTGCATATTCACTAAAATTATCTATCTAGAAAACCTACTATTTAATTTTGCAAATTGGACATTTTCTAACTAACAGGGTCTTAAATAAACTTATATACTCCTTTACACCAAAAAAGTGGACGTTACAATTTTCGTATCATTAAAATTCCCTTTAAGTCAAAGGACCCTTTCAAATGTTGATAATACCCGGAGATATACAATTAAATTAAGTTTTATCGGACAAAAACAAAAAAAATGTATTTGACAGTCGCAGTAGTAATAGCTGAGAGAGTAAAATGGGAAATCATAGTCACTCCTAGAGGTATTTAAAAGTTTAAGATTTTGGATCTCGTATCCAACGAATAATACCTAATACTACTTATCACAGATCAATTGCCTCAGAAATTTCAGAATTTCCCAGCAAATACTTAAATGGTTAAATTCTTTAACGTTTACCGTATGAAACGTGTAACGGCAAGATACAGTTTATAGTCAATACTAGTCCAAGTATACAAGAAATCTTCTGGGACTTTGGTTTTGGGCAGCTAGAATTTGTAACTGAATTTTCTGAACATTTTGTCTACCACCATTAACGTTGATAGCATTAATGGAAGACAATCCGTTGAGAGCTTCGATATTGTTGGAAATACGACTGGTGGAAATAATGATTATTTTCACACAATTAGCTGATACAAGGCAGAGGCGCATGCAGTGGGGAGCCGAAGCGAATGATTCTTTTGTAAATGTTTCTCGAAGATTTTGTACCCGCCTCAATATTCGGTGTATAGCTGATGCACTAAGCACTGGTTAGTCTAGGTCCACAAGTATACCTGAGAATGTGCAAGCTGTACAGGTTGTCATCATTCAGAACACACCGCTTGGTGCAAAAACAAGCGCATACTTCTCAGATTAGTCTTTGGAATGTGCAGAGAATTTTAAGTAAGGATATGCACTTCCACCCTTACAAAACCCAGTTGGTTCAAGATGTGAACCCTGCAGACGTTCATAACAGATGGAATTTTTGTGAAACGATGCTTGAGTCTTTTGACAACGATGATTTTGATAACGTAATATTCAGTGATGAGGCTCAATTTCATTTAGATGGTTACGTTAATAAGCAGAATTGTTGATACTGGGCCGCTGACAATCCAAGACAAAGGCATCAAAAACAATTATATAGCCCTAAAGTGACTGTTTGGTGGGTACTGTTGTCGGCCGGCATACGCGGCCAGCGACGCGCTTGTGGAATGAATCGCCACTTTTTGGTCCAGACTTAACCTGAAGTAGGTTGGAACTTTTTAATGTGAAGATAACATTGACGTAATTTTCCACGAAACACTCAAACTCCATATAGTGCACTCGACGCGCGTTTCGCCAACCATGTTGGCAACATCTGGAGATGACTAAAACTATCTTAAACAGTTTTAATCATTTCCAGATGATGCCAACTTGGTTGGTAATATCAGCTGCGGCATCTGGCAAATGTGGCAGGATATGGTTGTTGTGTGTGTCTGTCATGGTTGAGTGGTGGAATAGCAATGTGCTAAACTCCGCCAGAACGTTGATAAATAAGTCGTCAATAATTAAGAAATAATGACGGACGTAAGAGGCAGTTATGTGACAAATGTGATAGCACGAATTATAGATCCGTGGATTTGCCTGCATTTTTATTGCTAGTAAAAGAGTTTAGGTCGTAAATGTGAAAATTGTGCGGAATATAGTTCTAACATCGTTGAATGTAATGGGTATTACTAGTTCACAAGTGTTAATGTCAGTCACTGATCCAGCACGGTAAATGCTTAAAGCTGACCAGTTGCTAAAAGTTGTCTTTCCACATTTAATATATGTAATATGTATAGTACACGCCCTACATTTGGTAGCAGAGGAAATTAAAAACAATTACACAAGCGTAGACGTGCTAATTGTAAATACAAAACAGATTTTTGTGAAAGTCATTAAATGGACTGAGAGCTGGCTACGGAGGGGTAGGGGTGACTCGGTGCATTGGAAATTTTATTGTTTATAGATTCAATTGTTAACGACATAGCGTGAGGCGGCGCCACCGAAGGCACCCTGGAAGAATAACGCAAGGGTAAGGGGTTAAATATGAAATTTTTTTACGTAAACTAATTGATAAGGTGCTATGCTGAAAATTTGCAGAATAATCGGGGATAGTACAAGTAACTAGGGAAAAAATTGCCAGAAGACTAGGCGGAAGATAAAGAGCCGCCAGAAGGCGCTAATGTTGCGAAAAATTTTGCAATGATTATGTGACTTAGTGCATTTCTGGCAATTTATATATTTATTCTGTAATTCAAAACTAGATTACCTGCAAAACATCAGAAGACTAAGTGGAAGAATGACAGAGATATCAGCGATACTAAGAGCGTCGGTGGCCCACTCGATGGATAAATTTTTCTTATATTTTATTTCATTACGTGCACTTCTGGCGATTTGTCAACACAATTTAGGATATTTCATGACAGCATTGGACAAATGCCAGAAATCAATTTGAAAGACATATATAACGCCGTAATTTTATTAAAGAAAAAATATGACGATTAATTTTATTTCTATCAAAATGATATTAATAATTTTGAATATTTGTCGAATATAATTATAATAACATGTTTGAATTTTCAGTATGCCCTTATAACTATATAATGTATTTTTCATTCACATGCCGAAATTTTCCCCTCTCAGGCGTTGTCGCCGTTAGCTGCCACAAATCCAGGTATACGGTCCTATACGAAATTACACGATAAAAAATGTAAACGAGCCTTTCCAAAAAAAAAAAAACAATTAAAGAACTTCGACGCTTCCTACTTGCCACCTTGCTACGTGGCAAGTAGGAACACCAACAAATGGAAAGAACACACTACATCGTAAATATATGGACGAATGCAACGTTATTTGATCCAACGGATCCGAATACGAATTCAAATGGTTTGAAGGACCACAATTACCTCCATCTGTCAAAGACGTTGTAGTTGATAGTGATAATTCGGAAGGTAATTTTGAATTCGATTTTGATAATTTATCAATTTTATTAAATTATTGATTTCCTTTTTCAGCTGAAGATGATGACACAATGTATGACAGCGACAAGGACATTGAATTTGATGACGACTTAGAAAATGAGGGTTATTGAACGAAATAATTTTGTGTTCAATTAATATTAAATTAATATCAATATTCGTAGCCGATTAGTATTAGTATTCAATTAGTATTAAAGATATGTATTGTATTAGAAGTAGAAATAAAATTACGTCATATTTTTTTATTAATAAAAATTACGGCGTTATATATGTCTTTCAAATTGACTTCTGGCATTTGTCCAATGGTGTCATTAAATATCCTAAATTGTGTTGACAAATCGCCAGAAGTGCACTTAATGAAATAAAATATAAAATATAAGAAAAATTGATCCATCGAGTGGGCCACCGACGCTCTTAGTATCGCTGATATCTCTGTCATTCTTCCACTTAGCCTTCTGGCGTTTGGCAGGTAATCTAGTTTTGAATTACAGAAGTATAGAAATTGCCAAAAAATGCACTAAGTCACATAATTATTGCAAAATTTTTTCGCAACATTAGCGCCTTCTGGCGGCTCTTTATCTTCCGCCTATCTTCTGGCAATTTTTTCCCTACTTACTTGTGTTAAGGACTGTCGGGTAGCTTGTCTCGATATATTAATGTCACAACAATATATTTTAATACGTTGGAGGACATGGTTGGATGCAGTTCTCTATTATCACGAGTATTTTAATGATGTAAAAACTTTTGTGCTTCAGTTAAATCTTGGCAACTCAGAAGCCATGATATAAACCTTATTTACAACTGTAATGTAGTATGGGATAGTATCCAAAAATTAGAAAGTTCTTCCTTATCCCTACTATGCTCTCTTGAACTACTTGATAGTGTACACACTCTATCACGAACATTGACAAATGTCCCTGGTATGCGGATTAGTAAGAGATTTAGTGATATTTAACAAAACATACAGGGTATGCAAAATTATGTATATTAATCGGTGTCTCTTACTGAGACACCGATTAATTCTCTCACTGAGACACCGATTAATACACATCTTTTAGTTGATAATTTACAACGTTTTTTTAAGTTTACAATTATCACCGCCGATGTTGAAAGATCCTTTTTGCTGCAAATAAATGTGTTTACACAACGAAGAAGGTATTTCGGAAGAAAATATAGAAACTGTGTTGCTCATGCAAATGTTATCTCTGAGCTTTCGTCATATGTACAGTAGGGCTGGGAAAAATAACCGATTAATCGAAAAATATTCGGTTAATCGATTAATCGATCATTTGATTTTTATTTCGTAAATAATCTATTAATGGATTAATCAATAATCGATTCATCGATTAATTGATTAATCGGTTAATCGATTAATCGATCAATTGATTATTGTTTCATAAATAATCGATTAATCAATATTCGAATAATCGATTAATCATTACTCAATCAATCAATAAACGATTAGTCGATTAATCCATAATTAATTAATCAATAATCGATTAATCGATTAATCAATCGTTGTTTTAACGATTATTGTTTAATGGATTAATCGGTTATTGATTAATCGATTGTTGAATTATTTATTATTGTCTAATCGATTAATCGAATATTGATTAATCGATTAATCGGTTATTGATTAAAATATAAACAACAAAGAAATCATACTTTGAAAATAAAAAATAGGTAAATTTTATTATTCAATTTAAATTTGCAGAGTAAAAAATATCACGGCCCAGTAGTTAGATCATTAAAACAATATAAACTTATTTTATTGCTTCTATATATATACATATAAATGGTTTTACAGATATCTTGTTTTATTAGCTTTTACTTCGCCGTTTCGTAAAATTTTGGCGACAGTGCTCTCCCTCCTACCGTCTCCATTTCTAGTGCCAATCTGTGTCAGAGTAGTGTGTCTTGCGTTACTGGTGGGAAATTTCCGTTTTGCGGATTTCTGACATAGCTAGCGTCATAGAGAAACCAGTCTATGGCTAGCGTGAATGATCTCTCTTTATAATAGCTAACAACGCATTTCTCACAGTAATTTGTAGGAAAATGTTGCACTCTTCAGTAAACAGCCATTGATATCGATGTAGTAGGTGCAAAGTTTTCGTACAAAGCTATAATTACTTGTTTAATTTAAGTGTGAAATTTGTTTCTGAACTATTTTATTGCAAAAAATATTACTTTTTTTCCTTGGCGGGAAATTAACACTAAATACGGGAATATTTAGATTGCATTGTGGGATATATTTCTTTACCAACACTGGTTGAAAGGAGTTGTTGTCAATAGTTAGATTCGCATCTGTGTGTATGGGTATAAGGTAAGTAATATGCACATCAAAATATATGTTTAACAATTAACAAGATAGATTTATTGGAGTCCAAAATAAAACAAAGAAGGTTTAGTGCCCAAAATAAAACAATTATGCAGCTACGGACGCGTGTTTCGGAGTTATTGCCCCTCATCAGTGTAGCGTAGCTAAGGAATTGTATCCAGGATGTGATAGATCAGGAACAAGAACTAAAATAAGGCTGGAAAGTACAGTACACAGTACTCAATTAGTGCCTTTATGTTCCCATGTGTCACAAATGGGGCCTCGATGAGCACAGTCGACACACAGAGCTCTGTGTGTACTTCTCGTTTCCTCCTGGCACATACAAACAAAACAAGATAGATTTATTGGGGTTCAAAATTAAAGGAAGAAGGGTTAGTGCCATATCCCTAAAAAAAAACAATTATGCAGCTACGACCACGTGTTTCAGAGTTATTGCCCCTCATCAGCGTAGCGTATAATAATCGAATAATTAATCATCGATTAATCGATTAATCAGAAATAATCAATTAATCGAAAATTATCGATTATTTTTAATAATCGATTATCGATTGTCAAAGTTCATAAGCGCCAAGCCCTACTGTAAAGGATAGTTGAAAGGTAAGTGGTTTTCTAAACACTATGCTAATAATATATCTACAAATGTAATATTGATTGCTGAGGTCAAATAAGTGCGCTGCAATTGAAAAATAAAAACATTGTTATTTACATATACGCTGACTCGCACCTGACGCCACTGAATTACCACGGAATTTGGCCCAGTCTAATAATTAGTAAATAGTAGGTGATTTTACCAAGGTTTACAAAAAAATATTGCTAGGTTAAACTTTTTTGATATAAAGTGTTTTGTCACAAAACAAAAAATATACATTTTGTGCTAGTAATAGGTCATGACTGAGGAAGCAAAAATGGAACTCGTAGTCATTCCTTGAGCCTAAAACTGGAAGATGAATTAACCTACTTTTCATTACAATCACAAATAAATGTTTCTTTTTGCTCAGAAAATTCTGATTTTCCCGGCAAATACGTAAATGGTTAGCTCTTATAAGATTGACCGCATAGAACGTGTAACGGTAAGATACAGTCATTAGCAGTGTCTATATGGAATACGTAGGTAATTAATAAATACTTATGGTCCAAGCTCCTACGGAATTTCCTGTAACTTCAGTTGAACAATATGGTGGCCCCCTTTGTACCTTTAAAAATATATTCTTAACATGAGACACCCATTGACTCTCAAAAGGGTGGTAGTGTAAGGAAAATAATTAATAAAACAATAACAATTAATTTACACTAAAATATGACAATATAATATAAGTTTTTGGTCCTGATTTTTTGTTAAAATATACGAACATGTGCTGACTATAGTAATATTGAAAATATGTGCAGGGTATTCACCCTTAAACACACGATTCCGTAGTTGATTTCTACTGTCTCTTAGAAAAGTAATAGAAGAAAAGGGCGAAAAAACTTTATTAAAATTACAGGCTGTATGATAAAATATTATTTCTAATAATACACGGTGAACCATATAAAACCCTTGGCTGTTTTAAAAGAAACATATATGTTTCTACCCTTTTAGCTGACCATCAAATTATTTTAACTGCTGACGGTAGCAGTAGCTGAGAAATATTTGGTCGCTCCTAGAGTTTGGAAGCTTACAATTTGCAGCTTCTGACAAGCTTACTACTGTCACAAGTTCAATGTTTTTTTAGAAGATTCATTTATTTTATCAGTTACTTCTTAATTTCAGTTTTACATAAATAACACAGCCCCACAAAAAAAAAAAATTCTGACCTAGCAATGAGAGGAGTATATCCTTATGTATTTTTGATCGCTGATTCCGAATCCGGGGTCAAAAAAAGTCGTACACCCCCCAAAAAAAAATTTTAGAGCCAAAAAAACACCCCCTGAATCGTTTTGTTTAATATTTTTTGGGAAAAATTGAATGTATTACGATAAAAATAAAAGGTGAATTGCAGCGTTCACCCTATCGGTATGAAACACACCCCCATAGAGGGTGAGAACCACCCTGATCTGCCATCAAACCAATTGATAACGACAATGACTGAAAAACATCTAAAAATGTTTAAGTTTCGTTAGGTTTGTAATAAACTGACGTAGAATTCACGTAATACCCCAAAACTACCCCTATATCGTTATGAAAAACAACCCTTAACTTCAATTACAGAAAAGAGAAAGGAAAAAACATAAAATTTGATAACGATTTCATTATATGGATGTTCTTATTTGCAGAGATCCTTATGGCTAGGATATTAGCAGTCATTTGTCACCAATCTTAACACCATATGGGTATAAAACGCATCCCGGAAAGGGGTGAGAAGTACTCTTACGTTAGTAGCTTTTAATTCATCTTTTTTTTAATCTTTTTTTTATGGTATCTTTTAACTTTATTTTCAAACGATCTTCTTACTGATTGTCGTTTGTGTTGTTCTTTCGTGTCTCAGTAGTCTGCTATCATGTGTTCGTCCCATCTTCCTTGATATCGTTTTTCCATTTCATAACGCTATAGGGGTAGTTTTGGGGTATTACGTGAATTCTACGTCAGTTTATTGCAAACCTAACGAAACTTAAATATTTTTAAATGTTTTTCAGTCATTGTGGTTATCAATTGGTTTGGTGGCAGATGAGGGTGGTTCTCACCCTCTATGGGGGTGCGTTTCCTACCGATAGGGTGAACGCTGTAATTTACCTTTATTTTTATCGTAATACATTCAATTTTTCCCGAAAATATTAAACAAAACGATTGATTAAAATGATAACATAATTTTCATCTCATATCCTATTCAGGGAGTGTTTTTTGGCTTTAAAATTTTTTTTGGGGGTGTACGACTTTTTTGACCCCGGATTCGGAATCAGCGATCAAAAATACATAAGGATATACTCGTCTCGTTGCTAGGTCAGAAACAATTTTTTTTTTGTGGGGCTGTGTAATTATTAAAATTTGCTTGTATACAATATCTCGCTCTTTTTAGAAGAGAAAATCTCACATTCTGAAAAACGCCAGGAATATTTCTAAATTCCTCGGCTGACTGCTGAATTTTTTGTCGCAGATGTTCAACGCTCTCTATTGGAACAGAGTAAACTTTGTCCTTCATGGCTCCCCAAAAACATAAGTCATTTGGTTTTAAATCAGGTAACCGAGCCGGCCACATGTTTTGCCCAATATGTAGATTTACAATTTCTAATTGTTCAGGCTATTCATTTTCTAGGAAATATAGATAGGCACCCCCATTTAAATGATTTGGAAAGAAAGCAGGTCCAATTAGATGATTATCAACAATCCCCGCCCAAGCATTAACCAAAAAATTACTTTGCATTAGGATTTCTTCAGACCAAATGTGATCATTATGTTGATTTTTAATACCATTTCTATTAAATGAGGCTTCATCAGTTGATAAAATGGCGTTTACAAAACTTACATTTCTTGTATTTTTTTCTCAGAAATCAGTTACAAAATTCCATTCGAGAACCATAATCTTGTGGTTCCAATGCATGAACAGTCTGTATATGAAATGGAATGAGTGATTGTTCTTTTAACGTTTTCCATACCGAAAAATGCGATACTCCTACTTGAGAAGCTATTTTACTTTCAGGCCGTTCTTATACAATATCTAAAATTTCCTCTTCGACTTCTGGAACTAGTGCAGTCCTATGTCTCCCACATTTCCCAGCACGATCATCTGATAGACTTCCAGTTTCCCGTGCACGACGATCGACTGCAAAAAATGTGCGCCTATCGGGATGTAGACGGTTTGGAAAATTTTCCTCATAACGCCTAGCTGCAGTGGAGAACCATTTCCATTACATTCGCCTAGTATTCTTATCATATCTACTATTTTTGTATTAGAATAACTCATATTACGTGCCAATGTTAACAATAATTAATATGCATTAAAGTAGTTTAACAGAAATGACAGTTGTCAACTATCTACTGAACGTTCACAGATGCCTTTGATTTTCTTCTGCATTTTAATTAAAATTAAATTATATTTATTATTGTACCGAAATGATATATTGACCTAAAAGTATCTATGTACAATGTACTCGTAGGCACTTTTAAAGCTGACATTAAGAAGTAACTGATAAAATAATCGATTTTTCTCGATTTTTATTATTTCACTATTTAATTAACACGCTTTGCAATGTTTTTAGTATTCCCAGTTTCAATTGAAAACGAAAAAGACACAAGATAAGATAAAGCTGTATAATTAAATTTTCTATAAAATACAGTGTACCAAAAGAAGTCATAGGCGTACCACTAAAAAAAAGGGTAGGAGAGAATGGTATTTACCCGTAAATCAGCCTTTTAGAAAACTTGATTTTAAAAAGTTTTTACTTTAAACTATTACTCTTTGACATACGGTTCAATGTACCGAAATTGAAAAAAATGACATTTGTACAATATTAAAAATACACAATTTTTTTATTTCCAACTTTAGAGGGCTGTATCTTCATAGGGGTGTGATTTTGGACAGGGGTAAATTAGGATGAAATAACTTTTTTTTTGACGCACAGAGTCCGTGGTTAAGTGATTGACATACTTTTTAATAAAAGTGTTTTGGTGTTTCGTGGAAAACTACGTCAGTGTTAATAATTTTCAATTACAAAAAGTGACAGGATTACGACTTTTGATATCTTGTATTTAGCTATTACTTTTAGTATTCTCACCATCTCTGTTGAAATACTTTGGTATTTTAATATTTATTATACCTTTGTTGGAAAAATAGATTAACGTGTTCACTATAGTAATCTTAAAAATTTATATGCAGGATATTCACTCTTTAACACAGGGTGCAGAATGGCTCGGTAGGTGATTTCTAATGTTTTTCAAGCAAATCATAGAACTTGTTATTCCATCCAAGCACACAAATCGAGGCAGAAGCAAAGACATTAAACGTTAAATGTAATAAACACAATACGCATGCTCTCTACATTCCGAGTACTTTTTCGGTGAATCCTCGGTAAATTCTGTACATCCTCAGTACTTCCCAGTACATCCTTAATACGTATCAGTACATCCTTGCAATTTTAAAGAGAACCCCGTACATCCTCATCAATTCCCAGGAAATCCTGGTAAATCCTCATGAGTGTATACCGTAAATCCCCATGTATACAACCCTCGACATTATTGCTACCTTATCTCATTAAATATTAAAGATGATAATATATTATGCATATAGCTGAAATCAGAAAAAAACTTTCTTTAAACTGAACTGAATATACACTGTATCATTTAAAATAAAGAAATTGAAATAATTTCCGGGGAAACCGGAAATGAAGAACATGTATGTTATAAGCATTTATAATCATTGGAATTTCATATGTCAAATTCCACATTAATACAGTGTCAATTTTTATATTTTTCGGTAATAACTTTTTTTATTTGACATTCAATTGTTTATTTCATTTCAAATTCAGATTCATCAGAAAAGAATACGTAATTATAGTTTTGGATTTTTTCCTGGGTGAAAAATCAATCAATGAAATTGAATGAGGCACTTAAAATGATCACCCTCTACAATTAAATACAAATTTTACAGAAATCTCATGCACATAGATACAAACAATTTTTATTTTGTAAGAATTCTACCTAATAATTTAGAAGTATACTTGATACATCAAATAATTTATAACGACAGGATCGGTATGAAACAAGGATAATGACAACAAAGGCGAATTCGCAGGTACTTCTGTAAACAGTGATTGGTTTAGAAATAGTTGTTCTCCTAAAGTGCACTTAGCAGGGTCACATTGTCGGAATGTTGACTGTTAAAACTCTTCAGTCAAGAGGATGAACCAATTTCCACGTAACTCTTCATGTCGCGAACACGAAACACGATTTACGAATCTTCCTTTCAATCGCAATATGGCGACAATGGAATGTTAATTAGATTACACAAATTTATCTCTAAATATCATTCATTATTCATAATATCCCAACAGAATATATCCACTCTTTAAAATTGCTTTATAGTGATAACGAGGTCAAATAATTATTGCTTTTTCTTTGTTACTCCGCACATTTTTTCTATTAGTTTTTAATAAGATTTTCACAATACTAAAAGCGGACATATCTGTGAAAATAATTAAATTTCAAGGTTTAGTCTAAACTGTAGAAAATTCAACTTCTTGATTTTAAATCTTATTCTTTCAGTTATAATTAATTATTAAAATGATTTAATTTTCTTCCAGTGTATGAAAATATAATATAATAATAATAATAATAATAATAATAATAATAATAATAATAATAATAATAAGGGGTGCAAGGTCGGCAACCTCCACGTTGGTGCACCCTGGACAGGCAGAGGCTACTCTGCCTGACTAATGTCGGCCGGGGGTACCAAGGCTAACCACCTGGTACCCCTTCTACTTCGGGTTCCTTATGAACTAAGAAGAAGGGCCCCTCACGATCGACCCCAAGCGGATGGGGGTCAGAGACAGGCGGGAGGGGCCTCACCGGATAGTCTCAACAACGACGACATTGGCATTGTACACGGACGCTTTAAGTGGACGAGGGAACTTCGGGATGACTTGCTGACCTGCCGCGAGAGTAGCGAACCTGAGCGAAGGGGATACATGGCGCGAATGCATGCACTTTGGTGCGAAATGCACCCAGAGCATCGCGCCTTCTCTCAACAACATCTGAGAGATCAAGTATCCTTTCTGCTCAGGACAGGTTACGTAAGGGCACCCCGTCAGCCGGAAGAATTGCCAGCCGCAGTCTCACCGCGGCAATTACCAGCTGATGGGGAACATCCTTTAGAGTTCACCGATGTAGACTTAAGGACGAGGGTTAGCCTTAACACCAGGGCTAACCTAAAGCCACAAGACCTGGCTAGAATGGACGAGGTCATCGATGAGGAAATTCCGGAAGATGCCGACATCTGGCAAATCAACAGTGCCGTGTACAACGCCGCGAAGCAACTCGTCCCCCGTGAGAGGTCAACCCATCACGGGGTCGAGAAAGCCAAGCGGCGTGTACAAAAAATCGAGGGCAAAATACAGTCGGCCAGACAACACGCTTCTCGGATCCAGAGTGTGGTGGAATATAAGACGACTGGGAGGGTCTTTACTCCCAGAATCCGGCGCATAGCAGCTGGATTAAGACGTCAACACCATACTCTAAATCTGACAGTGATGCTTACCATCAAGCAGCACTGTCTAGATAGGATCCGAGCACTCATGGCGATAAAGAAAACATTGAGGAGGCGGGTGAGGAGTATGGAACAAAACAATTTGTTCCGTACGAATCCTTCCCGCCTCTTTCAAGAGCCACAGCGTGTCGTCGAGAATCCGCCGACTGTAGAAGATGTCGAAACCTTCTGGAAAGGAATCTACGAAACGACACGTCCATTCAATAGCGACACTCCATCAATTGCACACTTCGAGGCTCTGTGTCACAGACATCTTGAAGAGCCAGAAGAAGTGTGCCCGGCAATCAGTACGGAGGAAGTCCAACAAGCACTTGTTGGTACCAAGAACTTCGCTGCCCCGGGCCCAGACGGCATTAACAACTGGTGGTGGAAGAAATTTCCTTCCACTCACCGTCGTCTGGCGCGAGTTTTCAACTCATGGTTGAACGAGGGGCAGCAGATTCCGGACTGGTTCGTCGAGGGACGTACTGTGCTTATCCCCAAAAAGGGGGATCTCTCCGACCCGAGGAATTATAGGCCGATCACTTGCCTTAACTCCTGCTACAAGATATTTACACGTATCTTGTATGCTAGGACACTGAGGTCTGTTGATCCGGTCTTCCAGCAGATACACGAACAGCGTGGTGCCAAGAAGGGCATGGCAGGTTGCAAGGACAGCCTGCTGATAGACCGCTGTATTACACAGGATTCTGTGCAATACAAGCGGAATCTATCGATGGCCTGGATTGACTACCGCAAGGCATTTGATACAACGTCGCATCAGCTATTGTTGCACTTACTCGAATGTCTTGCGGTACCAGCACCACTAGTGAGATGCATAGAACAGCTGCTGCCGCTCTGGAAGACCCGCTTCACCATAACATCAGGTGCACAGCGGGTCACGACAGAGCAGGTGGCATTAGGAGAGGAGTTTTCCAGGGTGACTCCCTGAGTCCTCTCCTCTTCTGCATCTCACTGCTGCCGTTGTCTGTTGGGCTCCGCCAAACCCGCGGATATCAATCTGGACCACCCAGCGACCGGAGGCATAAGGTCACCCATCTATTTTATATGGATGATCTTAAACTTTATGCCTCCGGAGAGCGCGAACTACAAAACGCTCTTAGGGTGGTCGAAGAATATACGCGGGCAATTGGTATGGAGTTCGGGTTGGACAAATGTGCAGTCGTCCACCTCAAGAGAGGACGATGCGGGGAATTCCCTGAAGATGCGCAGCTCGCAGACGGAAGCATCCTAAGACATCTGGATGCCGGAGAGACCTATACATACCTGGGTGTACAACAAAGGCACATCCAGGATGTAACACAAATAAAGGAATCTCTCCGCGGCAAGTACAGACACCGCCTCCGAAAGATTTGGTCCTCCGAACTTTCGGGGAAGAACAAGGTGTCTGCAACTAATATGCTTGCCGTTCCGATTCTGCTATACTCCTTCGGAGTAGTAAAGTGGAGGGTAGATGAGCTGCGCCAATTAGACAGAGATACCCGCAAGATGATGAATATTCACAGAAGTATTCATCCTAGATCGTCCGTTCCTCGTGTGTACCTCCCACGTCAACGGGGGGGCCGAGGACTCTTGAGCCTGGAGTGTACGCATGGCAGAGTAGTACTGAGTATGGCATGTAACATCCTCAGGAGCTCAGATCCCCTCTTGCGGTTCGTAAAACATCACGAAACTGTAGGAGTGGGAGCAGGATTGTTCAAGGCAGCAAAAAGAGCCGCAGATGAACTCGGTCTCGCATTTGACATCAGGCGAGGAGGCCGGCGAGGTGCTGATGTTGAGTCAGTCACCGAACTTCAGCCAAATCGTCTGAAAGCCCGAATTAGAGCTGCCGAACAGGAGAAACTGTTTCGGCAGCACGTCGATAAACCCCAGCATGGTGTCTTCTACAAGAACATAGAAACACTGGGTTTATCGACCAGGCTGACCTTCGCCTTTCTAAGGTCAGCAGGGCTTAAGTCGGAGACCGAGGGATTCATTATGGCCTGTCAAGATGGTGTTATCAACACCTTGGTCTACCGTAGCCGCGTGTGGCGTGTAGAGGTTCTGATATCAACTGCAGGACCTGCCATCAGGCGCCGGAATCGCTCATGCACTTACTATCTGCATGCCCTATATATGCGATTTCGGCCTACATCCACCGGCATAACGCGGCGTTACGAGGTGCTATACTACCATCTAAGGCACTCGTACGGGGTAGACCAGACACCAGTGCTGCCTTACGTCCCCGGAGATATCGAGTCCGTTGTCGAGAACGAGAAATGCCGGATTTACTGGAACTACTCGTTCCCGACTGTCAGGCTAATCCAAGCCAACAAGCCTGACATAGTCCTCCTCGACCATCAACTCAAGGTGATGTATGTCATCGAGTTCTCGGCACCTGCGGAGAAAAACATCACCTTGAAGGAGGAGGAGAAACGGACCAAATATCGCGATCTCCGGTACGAGCTCCAAGTGCTGTACCCAGGCTACTTGGTCAAAATGGTCGTCCTTATTATCGGTGTACTCGGAGGGATAAAGCCTACGCTGCTCTCGGAACTGAAGATCATACCGGCCTGCCAAAAACCAGCCGAGTGGCTGGCAGGTCAAATGCAGAAGGCGGTCATTCTGGGTTCTCTCCGTCTGCTTAGGGCACACGATTCTGGTATCTACAGTCACTAACCCTGCGGGATGTGGGGAGTGGCTGTAGTTGATGCGCCGGCGCGACTCCCGTGAGGCGTCGGAGGCCACGGGAGGACTGACCGGCATCGGATATTCCGAAAAAAAAAAAAAAAAAAAAAAAAAAATAATAAACGTCCGCCGGCGCGACTCCCGTGAGGCGTCGGAGGCCACGGGAGGACTGACCGGCATCGGGAAACCGAAAAAAAAAAAAAAAAAAACGTCTTTATTATAATATGTATTCAGATATGCATATTTTAGTAAAATATACGTTTTGTTTAAATACACAGCAAAAAGACAGAAAAAAAAATTATGAAGGCATAAAAAGAAAAGAATATGCATATAAAAACCAAGTAGTTCTTTATCATTAAAGAGGAACCGCTGTAAAACATTGACTGTCGTCGATGAAAAACATGGTGTAACATACAAAGATTTACATACCTCTTATACCATGTCTATTAACAGTTCTTTATGGTTGTCAACGTACTGTCTGGTCGGGGGAAAGAAGATTCGCGGAAAGAATGCGATTTCTGCATTCTAATCACAATTAAGCATAAATTAAATGAACGAATTAGTGCTTGGCAAATTTTTTGTGATCACTTGCATCGGCACCTACTCATTGGGAGAGATATTATATTCCTAGTGGGTATATGGTTTCACAGAAAGTTGGTGACTTTTTGGCAATACTCTTTCTTGCCGCACAGGCATTCTTTCGCCAGCTGGACACACTTGCATCATTAATAAACCTATCCTCTGCTAAACTTCTATGCCAGGATGTAAATATTAAGGCGTATTTTGGAAATCAACGGTTTACATCCAAAGACGTAATAATTACATCATACGCACAATATCGTTCTAAATCACTTACATAAGCATACGTGGGATTTTACCGATCGGTTCCCAGGGATGTCTTTTACAGATATAATATAATATATTGCAAACACCTACTGAAACATATCCAAACTGCATTTCATTTAATTTTAAAATGTTTATGACAACTTAGATTTCTTAGGGAATGCACTAAATAAAATTAAAACGTAATGCGTAATAGATTCTTTTCAATTACAGTATATTGGTAATTTACATTACTGAAGGCCAACGGCCGGCCCTAGCGTGGAGGGGCGAAAACATATGACACGATCAAACAGTATATTGCATAATGTGGATTCATTTAGATGTAGGTATTAAAAATGCACAGTTAAAATGCCACAACGTACCAAACTGACGGAAGCTACAGTAAATTCTTGTAATCGCGATATTGCCGATTTACAATTTGATGGTAGACAATTGTATTGCACTAGATGTAACAAAGCAATTTCGTGGGCATGCAACACAAATATGAACAGACATATTTCTTCAGAAATCCATAAACGGAGCGTAGGTGGCTTTACTTACAGTGATATGCAACGTAATTTTAACTTAGATTTAGTGGAATTTATGATAGGATGTAACATACCGTGGTCGAAACTAGACAATCCACTTTTTAGACAATTTTTGGAAAAATGCAGTAGTGGCAAATATAGCAATATTAACGTGCCTTCGAGGTCTACACTAAGAAAAAAGTATTTATTAACGGAGTGTGAAAATATTAGACAGAGCTTAATGGGAAGTACATCTGGCTTAGCGTGGATCAAACCACTAATGCTTGCGAGTTTAAGGTAGCGAATGTTTTATGGGTGCATTGGAGGAAAATTGTTCTATGAGCGGGCACTTGATTGCCTCTAAAGTTTTAGAAGCTACAATTTCTCATACTATAGCGGAGGTAGTGAATTCAAGTGTATAAGAGTTTTGGGGTGACAAATATGCAGAAAATAAGGACAAGTTCTTATTATTTTCTATCGATGCGATCGAGTGAATTATATGAAAGCTGCTGGAAGACTTTTGAAGGAAACAATCAGAATTTACCTAGTCTATGTAACCTGTTTAGCACATGGGCTTCTAGGATTGCTGAAGCTACTAGGGGGTGCTACCCTAATGTTGATAATTTGATATCTAGTGTAAAAAAGTTTTCTTAATGCACCAAGTCGTGTACGATTATTTCATGAAATTCTACCAAATACTCCATTACCTCCACACACGATGGGGAACTTGGATAGAAGTAGCATTGTACTATTACTATTGTTTTGAAACTAACACATCTATTATATGCGGTAGTATCAATTTTATCATTTTGATATTTATGTAATCTATGCCTAATAGTATATCAAGTGTTCTATATTTCACATTACATTTTGTCAACTTTAAACCGCGATAACTCTTTTAGTTCAAACAGAACACCCTATATCTTTTACATCAAGTTATGTAAAATTTGCGATTTTCTTAGATTTTCAGGAAGTTCTCGTAAAAATTGCTTTTACTTAGCCATGATTAGTAAAAATTGCTATTTACTTAGCCATGATTAGACACAATCAGCAAAGGCAGTCATTCTCTTATGTAAAAAAATGTCATTATGTTTAAATTACACCCACGAAGACTCTTTAAATGTGTTTATTATTTATGTGGAATGTGAAAACGTAATATCAAGAACATAGAACAAGATACTCGTTTTCCACAAAAACGGAAACCGTCACTAAATACTGTAAAATGCATACTGGATAATTTTGAAGCTCTGGCTTTCTCGAGGCAGGAACTCAAAGAAGGCAGTCTTGACTGAAAAAGTACCCTCGACTGCGTCTTTGGCACTTTTTGTCAAATCACATCAAAATGAACTCAAGAAGTTTCTAGGCAAAACGTTTTCATGCACTGATTTTCGATAAGTTTTAATACACTTAATATATTACTACAGAAAATTTTCCTCTCTCCGAACATAGAATTTTTTTATTAGCACGATGGTGCCCCTTCACAAAACGCGTAATTGATCAATAATTTTTTACAGGACATGTTTTACTGTCGATGGATCACTAATAATGAACTTTTCCTATGTACACCTTACTCGCCCGATTTATCAGTTCTGGATTATTTTATTTGGGGAACTATTAAAAATAAAATTTATGATAAACCATTACCAAACATTGAGGATTGCATGCAAAAGGGTGACCAATGTATTTCAAAACTTACCAACCATGAGCTACCCGTGAAAATTTAGTCTAAAGCATAGTGGTTCACAAACGATTAATTTTGGCCAAAAATAAAAAAAAGCAACCTTCCTGGAATGAAACCAAATTATATGGAAATGCTATTATGATAACTACAATACTCAGATATGTAAATATTTGCCGCTATAAAAATTTATTTAATCACGTATGAGCGTTTAAACCGCGAAGATCTTTACCTGTTTTCTGTTGTGTAATTAGTGGTAAAATAATCCATTTTCATTTTGATTCATTTCTCGGAATTGGTGATGCGTAAGTACTTGAATAATGATTTTTAAATATTCATTTTAAAGCTTCAAGTATGTTGTTGCATATTGTCACATTTTGTTTTTAGCCGCTTTTTCGTTAGAAAAAAAATCTAAAGATAGCAGATACATGGGGCTGATTTTATAAAATGTTATAATCTGTTTCCTAAAAAAAAAGAAAAAAGATTTGTTATATGCAAAACGCATATTGTTTGTCAAAAAAATTTCTGTGAAATTATCTTATCGGCATTCCGGAGGAAGTCAATAATGCAGAAAAGTGAACACCTCGAAAAATTCGTGATATTTGCTTTAAATTCGCATCAAAATGAAAACAATTTGGGAGGCAAAATTTTAGATTTCTTGCATCAAATAAAACATTGTTGAATAGTGTACTTTAAGAAAATACTAAGAATCATTTGGCAATATCTACATCAACACATTAAGTTCGACGTCGACCAGAAATCCTGCAACAAAAATCTCAAATTATACAGAAAAAATTTTACCAGAAAAATTTCGAGAATTAAAACGAATCAAGATTTACAAAATAGACTTCTAGTAAATTCTGGTCCGTCCATTGCAAGTCTTAGATGTTTTCAAACAAAAAAAGAAATTTTCAGTATATCCTGAAATTATGGAATTTTTAGTTGGAGCAAGACCATACATCGAGAAGAGGAGACTGGACAGAAAGCGATTTTGATGAAGATCAAGATAATGCATCAGAAGTGAACTTTAATCTCATATTTTTACTGATTTTATTATTGTGTTTATTTTCTACTAAATTTAACATCAAATTTATTTTGTGTATTATATAAAAAATTAATAAATATATTTATACGTGTATTTATATATTTATATGTTCTTTCTGCAAAGATCTAAAAAATTAACTTTTAGGCCAATTTTTTGAGTGGAAAATACATTTTTACTAGACTAGCCCGATAACGTGACATAAGGGACTGGTAAAGTCTTTACCGATCCCTTATGTCACTTTTGGTTGACAACAATAGGGTAGGTACCTATTTAACCATTCTAGACAACAGCGACTGAAATTTGTCAGTTGAATTTTATAAATTTTGTTTACAAAAGATTTCAGGTTAAAAAGTGATTTGAGAGTAGCAAATGGCTGCAGAAAAAATATTGTATGCAAGTTACGCAATTCACCCGGAAAGTGTTTTTGTTGCGCTCGTCGGCTCCAGGACCCGCTAGCATCCGCCCAATAAAGTATCACTTTCCGGTATTGTTACGTAAATAACTATTATACAATGTATATTATTCAACAACAGTTTAAGAATTTTAGTATTTCATATCTATTAAAAATTGGAAAATAATAAATAATTTAAAAAATGTGTTTTCCGTATACCTGCTAGGGTTGATAATTTCATCAATATTCGATATAATTATAGAATATCTTATTTTCATCCAAAATAATATCTTTTCTCCAGTTAAAATAGTAAAACGTAAAACTTTAACGTTTTCCATTTTTGGCCAAAATTAATCGTCTTTGAACCACTGTGCAAAGGTGCGAAAAATATATGGAGGTTCGAAGGCGGAATTTTGTCCATTTATTGAATTAAAAATGAAAAGATACTTTTTAATTAATTGTATCTTTTCTATTTAGTTTATGCAATGTTCTCGGGTTTTAGACATATATTGTTTTACTTACATCAATTTATAATTCCTGTCTTGACAGAGATAAAGTTTCTAAAATTATCCAATATGCGTTTTATAATGTTTGGTGAGTTTATCTTTCTAGTAAAATTTTTTATAAAATGTCAAATATCTCCGAAACGGCTGGGTTTAGGTATAGAGTACGCAACATGTTTTCAACTCTGAATTTTATGTTCTTTTTGAAAAATCAGAAATATATGGGGTGTTCTATTTAAAATAAGCAAGTTGGTATCAACTTCCGATATAACGGAAAGTACCATATGCTTTTAATTATTTTTGTTGGATTGGTCACACTGATATTAGTAATTTCCTAAATTTTCAAAATTTTTCTGTTACGTACTTTTCCCTACATTGATCGATGCAGTTTCCGGTGAGACATCCGGTATACATATTATATTATCTTTTCGATACCTACTAAATTTTGATTAAGAATTGCATCAAAATAACTATCACCTGACAAGAAAGTGTCGACATGTATAATATATTATACCTGTATATTACACAAGTTGGGCAAGAAAAACGTTCTTCAGAAATATGCCATATTTGATATCTATTCCAGTTTTTGATTGAATTTTTATGTTATTTCTTTTTGTATATTGTTAGGTGTTTTATTATAACCAGAATTCACAGTGTTTATAAAAGTTGGAATGTTGTTTTTTGTGTGTGAATATGTTCATGATATCTTACCCCGAACCATCTACCTGTTTGACCTACATATGAGGCGTTACATTCTAGGCAATCTAACTTATATATACCACATTTTTTAGAGATATCAGTTTTTTGTTATGCATTGAAAAGATATCTGCCTATCAGTAAAATTGGGAAACTCCTAGATGAACAAAATTTACAAAAAATCACCCCAAGATCCTACGAACAAATTTACAAAAGAAACGAAGTCCTTAATACAAAGTTTTGAATATTTGTGCCACTCTGTATTTGAAAAAAAGAAAACTTACACATACGAACTGTGAAGCTCCAATGTTGTATGGCTTAGTTAAATTACATAAAGAAAATAAACCCATTAGGCCAGTGGTTTCCTACACAAATGCACCGACACGTAAGATATCTGAATTACTTAATAATGAGTAAAATCTGTGTTTACTTGAAAATGTACGAATAGGATGAAACTAGTTGTAAAAACAACAAATGAAGTGAAAATTAGACAAGTAATGAAAAGTGTTTATAATATTTAAATCAAAATGGATTTTCACAAAGTAACTTCACCTTCAATCAACTATTTTTCAGTCTGGTCACATTGATCCGTATTTTCGACTCAGTTAACGTAATATTATATTCAATAAAATGTATTTTTGCGGCGATTAACAATTTCTTTTCTATTAATTTGATTTCAAATAAACAGGTATGTAGTTATATAGATTTTTTGATGATGCTGATTTAAAATAAAATATGACAATAAATCTTAAACTGGTTCAGCAAATACTGCAGTTAAAATCATTTGAAATTTATGTGAATTGAAAATTCGGATATTCATAACCAAATTTTATGCCTTCCAAGTGAGTATACTGTCTCTTTTAACTAAAGATCACTTGTGGAATATTCACTAGTTCATCATGAAATTCGTATGTGAAGTCTTAAATTAGATTCAGTTAAATTGAATGTCAAAGAGCAATTAAATCTGTTTTGCTTTAGAGCATGTTAACTAAGCGCCTTTAAGCTTCTTAGCAAAGACCTCTAAATTGTAAAATAGAGAAACAGGAATGCGAAATCTATGAAGTATAATGGTCCCAAGTAATCATGTCTGGAAAACATCAAAATATAGCGATAAAGCTGTGCTGGGACGTTTCACGCTTTCGACATAAATCTAGTATGTTCTCTCGGGATCCGAGAATCCTCTTAGTGGAACGCGTGTGTGGGTTCCCTATGGATCTTCCTTACGCGTAGGGATTACATGCTGCACATATTCGGCAGCCAACTCACCGTGATACCTATTGATAAATTAGCGGGATTTTAGTCGGACACTCGTTGTTTTTCTCGTGCATTTTGATTTACTTCTTTATTAAATAAATTTCAAAACATTTTTATATCTGATTAATACGAACTGTGGCATAATTTGCGTATACTGGTGTTCTAAAATTAATGGAAGCATCATCAACTGTGGAAAGACTAAGAAAGGAAATTCCTATAAACATTTATCCAAAATTGCTCTGAAATGGTGAGAGTGAGATAATACTTTAAATATGCACCCCAAAGATCATTCTTTTCATAAAAATTAATAAATCAGATCTAAGGAAACAGTAAATTTAAACAGACACCTCGAAATTCTTTAAAGTGTGCGAGAAAATTTTAAATTTATTTCAATTCCATACGAAGCACGATTTATTCGTGGTCTATCGAGCGTGATAAATGAATTAAATCCTAAAAATAGAAAAATTGTATTTAAAATTCATTAGTGTCATATCGAAACAGCACTACTGACAAGGAAAATAAAAAGTACTGCTTCTTTATCATGAAATATAAAATAATATAAATAGTCAAACAATTAATTGTATTAATAAATTAAATGATTATAAAACACTGGCAACAGATGTACATGAGGTATTCAATAATAAAAATTACAAGATAAAACCGTGGATAACAACCGGGTTGATAAATTCAGTAAAAAAAGATACAAAATAATATAGATTTATTGGGGTCAAAATAAAATAAAGAAGGTTTAGTGCCATATCCCCAAAAAAACAACTATGCAGCTACGGACACGTATTTCGGAGTTATTGCCCCTCATCAGCGTATCGTAGCTAAAGAATTGGATCTAGGATGGGATAGATCAGGAACAAGAACTAAAATAAAGCTGGAAAGTACAGTACATAGTACTCAATTAGTGCCTTCATGTTCCCATGTGCCACAATTGGGGCCTCAATGAGCCCAGTGTCCGTAGCTGCATAGTTGTTTTTTTGGGGATATGGCACTAAACCTTCTTTATTATAAAAAAAGATACTCCCTAAAAAAGAAATTAGAAACCGGATATACAGACGAACTGCGTAACGAATATACTTAAAGCATAGATTAAATAAGTTTATTAAACAAAAAAAAAAACAATATTACCAAGAAAAATTAAATACAACTAAAGGTAAGTCTAGAAAACATGGGAATTAATAAATGAAATATAAAATAGCAAAACTAACAAAATATATCCATTAAAATTAAAAATAGTAATATAATATCTGATAATAAGGAAAAAGTAAATAATCTTTTTGCAAATATAGGGTCTAATATGATACAAAACATTAACCAATCTAATGCAATAACAAATTTCATAAATGATGTACCTATAGCATCCACGTTGTTACTTGAACAGGTAACAAAAAATGAAATAATAAATATAATTTCAAATTTAAAAAATAATTGTTCTCCGTGACCAGATGAAATAAAAACAGAAATAATAAAAAATGCACATAAATGTACTGTTCCACGAATGGTTCATGTTATTAATTTAACTATAAAAATGGAAAGTTACCCACACAGTGAAAAAAAAATCAATTATTACCAGTATATAAATTAGGTGACCAAGAACAAATAACGATCATCCCATCTCTGTAATAGACAACTTTGCGAAAGTATTCGAACACACTATAAAAAAAAAATTAATTACTTTCTTTGACAAGCATGATGTAATTACAAAAAAACAGTTTGGTTTTATAAACAACTCCAATACAGAAAATTCTGTTCAAGATTTTTTCAAAACAATGGTGGGAGTGTTGGATGAATCAAAGAAATGCTTAACCATGTTTCTTGATTTGTCCAAGGCCTTCGACAGAGTGTCACATGATCTACTCCTAGATAAGCTGTATAACTCTAGTATCCGAGGACCAACTTTAAATGTTTTGCGAAATTATTTAATACACAGATTACAGAGAGTTGAAGTAGATGAGTATCTAAGTGGTTCACTGGAAGTTACAGTCGGTGTACCGCACGGTACGCTATTAGGACCAACACTTTTCCTCGTATATATCAATAGTATTAGCCGAATAAATAATGAAGGTCATCTCATCTCCTATGCGAATAACACTGTCATTATATACGCGGGTACAGGGGAATGAGGTATATAAGACTGCGTAACGCGAATTACAAAACATACACATGATTAAATTTTAATTTGCATTCCTAAACTATAATTGTATAGTTACCTATCTATTTAAAAATAATAATAAATGTAGGTAGAATTAAAACATTATTACTAACAAAGATATTAACCTTGTTGTCATCACGTTCGCTTCTGTTCTCTCCTGCTTACTTGTTCATTTCTACGGTTTATATTACTGGTGTTTTCATTTTTAGTGCTGCATACTATTTATTTATTTAGTTACTAACGCATAATATTCTGTTACTACTTTTTATGCTACTCATTTTTCTTTTATATTATATTAGATAGATGAAAAACAAGTAGAACAACACAAAACAAGCACTGTATAGTGCTTAGGTGATTCTTCTTGTTCGTCAGGAGTGTATAAAAATATTTCGTACCATAAAATTGCGTCTAATTATTATTGCAGTAAATTGAATTGAATTTTAAAATATGAAAAACCAAGAATTGGGGAACGATTATTAAAGGGTATGAAACTGCATAACTGCGCTAAAAGTCGAAGAAATCGGGTTAAAAAATGATGATGATAAAAATGATTCCGTCAAGTACCTTGGCGTAATCATGGTCAAAGGCCTGACATGGAGACAGAACACCGAAGCCATCGTGGTAAAGGCCAAGCTGACGAGAGCTCTCATCTACCCAATGGTAGGGGAAGCATAGCAGGCTCAATCTGAGGAACAAGCTTCTGCTAGCCACAGCACTCATCAGACCACAGCTGACCTACGCCTCCGTAGCATGGGGATACCAAGCGAAGACCTATCTGAAGAAGATCCAAACCGTGGATACCGTGGCCATCAGGACAGCGGTGGGAGCACCATGGTACGTTAGAAACTCTGACATCTTCAGGGACCTGGGGTTCACACTAGTCACCAAAATCATCCGGGATAGAGCGAAGAAACTGTACACCTTAGCCGAGGAGCATAGGAACCCGCTGATCAGGGAGGCCACCTCCTATGATCCGGCCGACGCACCGAGGCACAAGAGGCCGAAGGTACAGTTACTGGACAATGGGTAAGTGTAACTAATCCTTTCCTGACAGATGGACCAACCCACGGAAGTGATATGACGCAACCAACCACCTTCCCACAAACCTTGCGGGCACCGGTCAGTGAATCGACCAGTGCCCGTTGTCCCCCTGGTTCCATGACGGACCAAAGTGATAAAAAAAGCACTTAGGCCTTCACCTCCTAGAGCTGCATAGTTCATCCTCACCTTGTCCGATGATCCAGATGACAATTTGTCAATTGACACTTTGTGTACTGGCAGTCAATCTCAAGTCACAGAATATCCGCACAGTCCCTGACAGACCGATGACTACCCCCGGGGGGGTGACAAGCAGGCGAAGAAAGAAGACGAGGTCAGAAGAGCGCCAGAAGAGGCCCTAGCCAGCAGGGTTCATCAGCCAGGATCCAGGGAGGTTGGCTCAAATCTTCGGCACCATTCACATTTGTGAGTGGGGCCGTTCGTAAAGTAAGCTAACCCGCCCTGCACGAGGCCGGTCCAGGTCTACAGCGATGACTAGGGTAAAAAGGCAATAGTCCTGCCTGGCCCTAGCATCCGAGACCGTCATCAAGCCAAATGGATATTGGCGCGCACATAACTTTCTTATAACAGTATATATCATCCTGATCTAAAAAATCATTCTATTTAATTCTTCACTTACCTCAATTAAATTTTAAAACCGTACCTTGAAATGTTTCATTAAAATTTTTAAATAATTGTCAGCGTCATTCGATACTGTTAATAATTCATGTCATATATTTTAATAACTTCTTCTTATTGACATTGACATTTTTTGTAACTAAATTAGACCTTTCAAATGTCAAACTGTTAAATTTATCTTAACCCCATTTTATGAGGCCAAATGTTTAAAATATTTCACTTTACATCAGCTTTATGTAAGTATTTGGAAAATATATTTATTCGCTTGATATTGTAGACATGATTTATAATCCTCCATCAAGAATATATTTTTTTGTAAAGGCAAACACAAAAAAGTTTGGGTCCCGTGGACCTCCTTTCGCTGGCCAATATTGCTCATCACCGAATTTTTCCTTGTCTTTGGCCTTTAGAACATGTGTACCAAATTTTAAAGCTTTATCTCAAAAACTGTGGCTGCTATCGCAATACGACAGATCTGCCGACACATTTTTTTCCATAAAGTTATGTTTTTTCATTATAATTCGTCGAGATTCGTCCAAAAATGCAATAAAATTTTTTTAAATTTTTTCCCAAAATTGTACCTTTTTCCTTCTTTCATTCATTATGTCCCTTCTGGTGGTACCACATTCACCAAATTTAATGTGTTACCTAAAATGTTGTTGAAAATCTTAAGTGCCAAATTTGGGAAGTCTCCCATTAGTATTTTTTGAGTTATCGCGGATACACACTTCCATACACACGCACCGACAGACATCATTCGGAAAATAGTCAGAATGGATTCAGGAGGATTCAAAACCTATATATCAATCAAAATCTCAAGGTCGATTACTATACTTTCTTATATTAGGTATAAGAAAGTAAAAAGTTACGAGAATAAGATCAGAAAAAAAGTTCGAGGTTACTTTGGGACAAGTTTTCCTATAAAAGACGTGGTACAAGAAATAAAGCTGAAGTAAAATCTGCGACAGTTCCCTACTTCTAAGTCTTGTGGTCGATTATAATGAAAGTAGTTATAATTATTGACAATTGCCATCGAACTAACAAAAAATGTAACAAGAAATTGTTCGTCAATAGTATCAAGAAAAGGTGACGCGAATGTGGTAACAAATCCCCGTGGTTAGCCTTCAGCAATTTAACTCAACATTGCAGAAAAAATATAAATCAAATAATTGTTACAATGCAACTTGACAGTGCTTCAATTGGAAGTATAGAATTTTTCTATGAACCTGGATTTTATTTTGGAATTTAATTATTTTGAAATAAATTCAGTAGTGAAGCCGAATAGTTAGAGGAATTCTACCACGACAGGTGAGGAACATTGATATAATAAATTACTTGCAACCTGTTTGTTTAATTAACTTCGGAACTTAACTTTGATATTTAATTTTACTCTTTATTATAAAGGGTGTTTCAATAAGAGGTTGCACTTTGAAATGCCCGCCATTTCTATTACGTCAAGCATGCAATCGACATAATTGAACGCTGTCATCACGAAGTATTGCCATTTTAATAATGCAACACTATTCGCTCGAAGAATGTTTACTTATTGTGAAAACTCGTCCGACTTGTGCACTGATGCAAAATAATTTCTGGCATGAATTGAAAGATTTTGCAGTACGTTTTGGCATAACTGCGGTCCTATTTCAGCCATGTGACGTGGAATTTCGTCCTTTAAGTCTTTAATCGTTTAAGGATCGTTGGCGTAGACTTTGCTTTCCAAAAGATGCCAAAGAAAGAAGTCTAAGCACGTTAGATCGCATGATCTTGGTGGCCAATTATGATCCCCAAAACGAGAAATTACACGACCTGGAAACCTTGTTTATAACACTTTCTCCATTTTGATAATAGGTTCTCACAATAAGTAAACGTTTTTTGGGCGAATAGCGTTGCATTATTAAAGGCAATGCTTCGTGATGACAGATTTCAAATATGACGACTGCTCGCTTGACATAACAGAAATGGCGGGTATTTCAAAATGCAACCTCCTACTGAAACACCTGTTATTTACCTTCAGTAATTGTTAGGAGATTTACTTTGCTGATAAATCTGCTGTTGATAATTACCTAATTTCTCTCTGGCGTAGGAAACTGTTATTAAAATAGTCCGAGCTGTTGAGTAGCGAATCAATGGATTAATTAGATCTCATAACCTTGTTGTGTCATGAGCAGTTTTTAATTAAAAAACTTTTTTGAGTTTTGACACCCCATTGTTATAAACTTGCATTTTCGGCCCATTCCGAATTAGTTTAAAACATTTGAGCTAATCGACCTCGAAGTATCAAATATATATATATATATATATATATATATATATATATATATATATATATATATATATATATATATTGTTTTTCAGGTTTTCGCGGGTGGTGAATGTTAAATTCGTTTTCCGGGTATACTCCCGCGTAGGTGATAGGCCCCGAGAGGGACCGTGGTTGTCTGAACGACGTTTCGGCAGAATCTCATCTGCCATCTTCAGGTTCTAACAGATAACTGCTTACTGCGTCTTCTGGTAACTCGAACTGAAAAAAAATTTTTTTCAGTTCGAATATATATATATATATATTGAGTTTATTCTCTGCAACGTGTAATGTGATTGGCGTTCAGAAACAATCAACTAGTCCGAATAATAGAGAATTTTTGGAAGAAATAAGTTGCGATAACTTTTAGACAATCTAAAAGATAAAATTAGAATAAATTAAGGGTCGGGGATTTATGAAATTAGTTGTAAATTCTATTAGGCAAATGTGACGAATAAGGACCACCAATTTAAGGAATATCCAAATATTTCGCTTTACCAGTAGTGAATCACGCTGGTCGTCGAACTCAGACGAAAACTTAAATATAAAGAGACATCGTTGTTAATATGTTTAGTTTTAATCATCTTCTGATGATGCCAACTTGGTTAACGAGACGTGTGCTGAGTATAATATCGAGTGTTTTGGTGTTTGTGGAAATTATTTCGATATTGTTATTCAAATCGTAATTTATTTTATCTTCATTTGAATGTGTTATAAGATGTACTTTTTAAAATATATGTCTTTCACTGAGAGTGCAGCTACATATTTTGTTAACTTCGATATTACCTAACATAATAATTGTATTTGGAATAATACACTTCCGATGTTGAAATAGATATATCACCAGATCTGGGGATTACTTTCATTCAGGTTAATCCTACAATCGAGCCCTCAAAAATAAATATTGACAATTTTTTATATTGTTGAATATACCCGATGACGATCAATCCTTATACCAGTGTTGCAATATTGATATATCTACTGCTTTAAGCATTTCATCAATACACTAGAATCAACAAATTAAAAAAATCAAAAGAATTAAACTTTTGTGAGGATAAAATGTGTAGTTTCATTAAATAACAATAAAAATATAATAATAATTACGTACTTTGTACAATTACAATTAGATGTACATAGTACCTACCGAGGCGAAGAGAGCAGCGCCACACACAATTTCTTTTCAATTTCTTTTTTTCAAATGAGGCTTTATCTGTGTAACTATTCTTTAAGAACACATAGGAATGAAAGGAGATTTAGTAAATTCATGTTTTTTAAGATTTGTCAACATGTGATATTTTTTATATCTAAAAACTCACTAACATCTAAAGTTTCCAATTTATATGAACATATAATTGTTCGAATTAGAAAACACTGACGTAGTTTTCCACAAAACTCCATATTACTGCACTCGAAGCGCTTTTCGCCAACGAGGTTGGCATCATCTGGAGATGATTAAAACTGATATTTTGCACTTAATTTTTATAATTATTCACGTCATCACTATGTCTGTATAATTGAAAATCGGGATTTTTATTCTTTTGGGCACATCCTTCTTATAACTGATTCTACAAGGTGTCTCAAAATAAAATTCACATTTTATACTTGAATACATTTTGAATCAATACGAATTGGAGTTGGGGTCCTTCCGCTTTGACTGGGGGATAGATGCGGATTCGTTAATAGCCAATGATTTCTGTACTGCAGCTAGGAGTCCTTTTTGTACCCATTACCTGTATGAGTGATGCACCAAGTGTAAATTTGATCAAATTGTGGGTGACGGAGTTCAGACAGAGGGGTTCAACTCTCAATATTATACCCCAAGGACAAAGACGGTCAATAAGAACATCTGTTGACATAATAAGAGCAATCGTTCGTCACATTCTGCGGCATTCAATTCCAAAGAATGCGTCTGCCTTGAACCTTCATCCGTCCAGTGTACACTTTATGTTGAAGAATAAAGTAAGATTCCACCCATACAAGTTTTAACTTGTTCAAGCACTTCTCGAAGTAGATTATGGAAATAGGAATTATTGTGCAGCAATGATTGAAACTTCGATGATTTAAACATCAATTTTAGTGATGAGGCCCACTTTTGTCTCAATGGAAATGTAATTAATGGGCCTTAAATAATCCCAAAAGCAAGCATTACAGACAAATGCACAACCGTAAGGTTATAGCTTGGTGCGCAATATCAGCTGCCGCAATCGGGTTCCCGTGATATCCTTGAACAGTCCTTGATTCTGTGCCATGCTTCGAAACTTTTTCGAGCTGGAACTTTAACAATTTTCTAGTTACAATGTTGGAACATTAGCAGGATGGAGCCACAACTCACACGGTAAGAGAGTCTTGGGTCACTGCCAGAGAGCTATTTCCGGATAAAGTTATTTCTAGATTTATTGACACTTCCTGGCCTCTGCGGTCACCGGATCTTAGACTTTTTTTTATGAGTGAATATAAAGAGTAAAGTTTACATTGACCTTCCAGCTAATATTTAACAGTTGAAGAGCGTATACATATCGAAATCAATAACATTCCTGTAGAGATGTGCCAGCGCGTAGTGTGATAGAGGACCCAGTTGGAAGATTGCGTCAACGAGATCGAGGACATCTGGACGTGATTTAAAAAAAAACACTCATGTGTGCTAATGTTTTATCATAAAATAAAATATTAGAAATCCTGGCACGGTACCTTTTATGATTTTTTTAAATATTAATTCCATTTTGAGATATCTTGTACCACTGAGTTAGGTATTTTTTTTAACAACTATAATAGCATAGGAAGTCGAGAATATTCTTCAAAGGATTCAATGTACTTTTTGCGTTTTTACAAGTACCTTAGTAGTTTATTCATGAAAACTACAAACAAACGATAGAGAAGGATTAGTATTTCTCAGTACACTTTTACAAATAGCATCAGTGGAACGGCTTCATAATTTGTTACTATTCAATTTGTTAATTATTTATAAATAGGTATTTATTTTCAAAGTGGTTTGATTTTGAAATCCGTTGAACTGTAAATTATCGCAAAATTTATAAAAACGCCCAATTCGTTATTAAAAGTCATAATATAAGAATAAAGTCTGTGTTGGCATTCTCTGCACAATTTAGCTTTGATTATATAGTAGAAAAATTGGTGGGTTGGTCGACGTCATAAAATACAATTAGTTCTCCGGTGCAACCCCGTACGCGCTCGGGAGTGGTGATGAATGTTCTGTCAGCGTAATATAAAGGCAGCACGCGACACACTCACTACTTATTTCTATCCTAAAATGAACTAAAATATAATATGATGAAAGTGTTGGTTCATTTTAATCTTAATGGTAATTAACTATTGGTGTAATCAAACGAAGATAAATAAATAAAAGGGGACTAATCGACATATTAACTTATTGTTCTAATTTGTACTTTATTATGAGATTATCGTATTGATGATATCTAGTCCATAAATATAGCGTGAAATGGTGGAATAAATAACAAAATATATGGGTCATTCTTTTACAAATCGCACGGATTTCATGAAAAAAAAAACTTGACATTTTAGATTCGTCTGAATTTTTTTGTACAGATTCTATACGTAAAATTAATTGACACGTATTTCAGGATTTTGCTTAAAAAAAAATTTTTTCCCGAAAATATCCATTTATGAAGTTTTGGTATTTTGCTGGATTTTCTCCAATCGTCTCATACATGAAATTTATTATCTCCAGTTGTACTGATCGGATCGATGTCATTTTTTTTACAGTTTACGTGTTGTTACGTTAGCTTTCTAAAAGAATAAAAAAATTTTTTTTTAATGTCAACATATCAAAAATAATAACAATTTAATTGTTTAAATAATTGTTAGATGCTGTTGCTGCAGGTTTAGTTAATTTTAAAAAATACCACTTCATTCTTCATCATGTCCCTTAGAAAATGGCATCGGTGAAAAAGTGGTATCTCTATTAGATCAAAAGTTATTAAATATTTTCGAGCGCTTGTCAGGCGCCGCGCACCTCAGAGGTCTCAGGCATTTGCACCTATTTTATATTAATGAATGTTTACCCTATTGCGTAATAGTTTGAAAATATTTGTTGATAACATTAATGTATAAAAATTAATATAAATAATAAAAAAGAACGTTATAGTTACTTCTAGGTTACTAAATTAATATTGAATATCACGACGTGAGAATATAAAAGTAAGAAACTAAATTTAAACACTTTGATTCATTAGCTTCTGAGTAGTATACAAAATGTTTTTTTTTGCACAGAGTATACATTTTATTTCATAATTTTAACTTCAATTGCTATCATCCCTGGTTGATAGAATCAATTACTGCAGATACTGCCACTTTGTCTTCTTCAAAAGATACACCGTGACTTTCAGGAGAACGTTTCCAGTTAACGTCATTACTTTCCAAAGCGTCAAAATCAGAATCATTAATTTCCTCCTTCTAAAAACAATGTAATTTTTACATACATCAGTTAACCTGAAGCTTAACAATTTATTTTATAATTTTAGGATATTTTAGACCTTGTCTCATATAATGAATGAAATTTTATTAAAGAAATTTGCTTCGAAAATATTACTTACAGTTGATTCGAACTTCTTTTCGCGATTCTTGCGTAATTGAAACAATTTAACACGGCAAGTATTACAGATTTTTCGTTGAAGGAACTCATCCGTTACCGGTAAGTTAAGAGCCACTAAATGTTGCTTCGAAACTGGTCTTAGATTTTCTCTTTTACGATGTGAAGACATATCGAAGGGATTGAAGCATCGATCTACTTTGATTTTCGGACCAATCGACGATTATGATGCTTTCGGCATTGTACCGACACTTTATGATTATCACTAGTTTTAGATTAAAATATAATAGTAATAATATGGCATGCGTATACGACGTTGTCGAACAACAGAATGAAAACATTTACATATATTTAAAAAGGGTGTTATTTTATCGGTCACCAATTTAATGTGACTTTAATTATCAAATAATTAGATTTGTTCTCAGAATGATAGATCTGTCACCAATTTGTTAACACCAAACTATTTCAAAATGATTATCTATAAATTTATGGCAAATCACCCGAAAACGTAATTAGTCACCAAATAATTAGATTTATTCTCAGAATGATAGATCTGTTACCAACTTGTTAACACCAAACTATTTCAAAACGATTGTCTATAAATGTATGGCAATCAGATGATGATCTGTAATTGTTGTGATAAACAGGTATGTCTGTCTTAATTGGAAGTTAAATAAATTTACAAATTTCTTAAAGACTCTTGTATTTATTAAAAATTTAAATATTATGAAAACTACGTACGTTATGTATGGACATAACTAATAGTAAACTAACAGTAAACCTAAAAATAATGAACAAAAAATTTAGTTATGTGAAAGAACTCACTGAATAATAGCTGGTTTTGATTTTGTGGGGCACCCTCTTTTCCTTTTTTGGCCAATAGGCACATTTTTTTGTCTTAAGTGGGCAAAAAAGAATAAAACATACATCGTAATAAGGTTCTGAAACATTTTATTTGGTGATAGATTTATTATTTCGAGAACATAGTTATTATTCCGAACGTAAAACAGATTCATTGGATATAAGTTACGACGATTATTCGTTTATTTTGGATACAAACTGTTATAAATTTAGATAGACATGTTTGGAGACGCTTATGTTAATGTGAGATAAAAAATAATTTCTGTGACTGAAATTCATAATCAGAGGATTTCGTTTGATGACAAATATTTATTATGGTGACAAATAAATTTATTCTCTATTTAAAACTGAAGGGAGCTTGATTGCACGTTCCGCGCGCTACGTCCGGCACGGCGACTCCGTGTGCGCCGCCTGACAAGCGCTCGAAAATATTTAATAACTTTTGACCTCATAGAGATACCATTTTTTTCACCGATGCTATTTTCTAAGGAACATGATGAAGAAGAAGTGGTATTTTTTAAAATTAACTAAACCTGGGGTAACAGCATCTAACAATTATTTAAACAATTACATTGTTATTATTTTTGATATGATGACATTGAAAAACAATTTTTTTTATGCTTTTAGAAAGCTAACGTAACAACACGTAAACTGTAAAAAAATGACATTGATCCGATCAGTACAACTGGAGATAATAAATTTCATGTATGAGACGATTGGGGAAAATCCAGCAAAATACCAAAACTTCATAAATGGATATTTTCGAAAAAAAATTTTTTTAAGCAAAATCCTGAAATATGTGTCAATTAATTTTACGTATAGAAGCTGTAAAAAAAATTTCAGACGAATCTAAAATGTCAAGTATTTTTTAGTGTGCGGTTTGTAAAAGAATGACCCATATGTGGGATGGAATTACACACATATTATGTATAGGGCTTTCACTTTAGGTGACTTACTTGATATCCTGTTTTTTCTTGAGGGGATTCTATGGAAAGCGAAATAAAACTGAACATCAATTCAAATTCAAACCAATCTATTTCATAACTTTTCGATAAAATGAGAAACCTGGATTACCTGCGCCCAGAGCCAATCCAACATTCAAGTGATGATGGATTGGGTGGGGATGAGATAAGGAGGATAAACGACATATAATTTAAATTCTAATTACCATTATTCTTAAATATTATATTTAGACTTAAAACTAATTATGTTGCGACGATGTGACTTAAATTACTTGAAACTAGGGTATGTACAATATGTCAATGATACTATTTTGTTGGGCTGACGGGAAAAAAATCAACGCAAAAACCCGTTTAAGGCAATTCTGATCTGAGCAGCAACATCAGACACTTTTATGTTCTTATTTATCAATTTTTGTATTCAGAAAACGTAGGTAATAAAGTGTTTTGATCAGCTGTGATCGTGTTTGTAGTTTTTTTATGTACAGTTTTTACTATAGAGGAATAACTTATCTGATTTTCATCGTTTGCTGGCTTATCGCAAGAAAGGATTTTGTTCTTATTTTCTGCCACAGTTGCAGAAAAAGTCTTTTATGTTACTTTTGTTTAACAAAAGTATTTGATAAAAATTAAAAAATGTTAAACCAGTATTTTTTAAAAGTAAGCGCATGACATCTGTCAGCTAAGTTTTACGAATTTTGTTTATAAAAGATTTCAAGTTAAACAATTTTTTGATACGAGCAGGAACGGTTGTAGAAAAAATATTGTACGCAACACACCCGAAAAGTGTCTTTACTGGGTTTGCAGACTTTCAGAGTTCAGTGCGCTCACCCGGAAACTGCCAGCCCGCCCAGTAAAGAATCACTTTCCGGCCTTGTTGTGTAAATAACTATTATAATCAAAGTTATTCAGTCAGTCTTCCTTATACTATATCCCCAATCCTTAAGACAGTATACAACAATCTACGGAAGTTGATTCACTGATTAATATTACACTGTCTATCTGCAAAAAACTTCAAATTATATTCAAATAGATTTCTTGGAACGAACTGTATTTATCGGTGCGATATCTTAAATTTTCTGATTTGTAGTCTTTAATAACACTTTTCCAAAGCGCAAAGACATTTTAACGTCGTTTATAGTATTTTTTTTTCGATTATTTATTTATTTAACTGTCAAACCAATAGTAACTAATGTCATATAACGCAATCGTAAATTTTTTGAATTAAATTGAAAAATTCTTATAGTTTTGGAGATTCTTATCCAATATTCATTCCTCTTGTTGGTAGATTTATCGGAAATTTACTTCACACTTGAGATATTATAAATGAGAATCGCCATCATCTGTCACATGATTAAAATACCTACACCAATGACAGTGACATATTATCTTACTGACAGCCTGGATATCTCCAGAAAATGTTCCGTATTATCATATAAGCCTGCTTGTTGACACTGAAATTATACGCATATATTTGATATCGGGAATTTCTAACGAGATGACATGGTGATAATTATTTTCTGCATCTACTCTTAATTTTATTATTTAGCCCTCGCAGTAATTTTTAGACTCATTTTAATATTTAACTTTCTAAGAACCAAAAAAGAAAATAATGTCTGATGATCAATATACTCCTCTCAGAGAGTTGTACCATTCCCCGTAGATTTACTGAATCCCGGTCTCCAACACCATTCTTTCAAGAACATGTGTAGTCATAATGCCTCGCGATATTACAAGTCATAGGGCGGCATAAATAAAAACACACCACATAAATTAGACAACCCCCAAACCAAAGACGGAGCTGCGCAGTAGGGGTTACATAATTGAGAAAACGCGGACACCCACAACCAATCCCTTCGACTTTGTCAGATTTGAAACCGGGAGTCGATAGGCTATATTTGTCACTTAAAGCTCTAGACCACTGCGCTATCGAGCTTAGCTTTGGCCATCAAGAATTCATTTCAAGGCCAAAGATTTGTGATCAAGAGACCATGTGAAACTGCATGGCATTATGACGTCATACAACAATGAGACATTGGTGGGGGAATGCCAGATCAGTGTTTCACTCTACTTAATTTAAAATAAAAATAAGTAAATTCCGTTATTAGACACGGAGTTATCCACCAACTACAAGTAATGTTCAGGTATGTATAATATCTTTATTAAAGCTCCAATAAACCCATTATCGTATATCATATGATAATCATTTATAAATAATAATAATTTTAAAATGTAAGATATTTTATCGGATTACATTTCAATAGGCAGACTGGTTTCCATTTGAAAACAATAAATAAAAGAGCAGATTGCCTCTAATTTACGATTAATTGATTTGGCGGGAATGTTTGAACAGTCAGGTAGAGAGCAGTCCCTAAAAGTATACTATTAGTGGTATTTATAAATTTAAGGGCTAGGCAATAAAACAATATGTTACAATGGAGGACATATATTACCAATAACTATTACATGATAAGATATACCTTACATACATAGAGATAAATAACATCTTCAGCGATACTAGAAATAAAAGCTCTATCATGTATTTTTCACAAGGCAGATTTCATACATTTTATTTATGATTGTATAGTATAGAGAACATTGGTCATCCACTCTTTTAATTAGTTAGTTTTATACAACTAAGACAGATAAAATAACTAATATAAATTTATAATGTTAGCTTAAATATCTAACAAAAAATATACATTTTTAAATAAGCAAAAATTCATTAACAAGAGTGACTATACAAATTTATAAGTACACACGTAATATTATTATTAATGCAACAAATATCTTCAAAATAAAACATTGTATTACTTTGGTCGTCTTTGCCAAACTTCCTAATACTTCTAATTATAAATATATTCACACAGCATCTCGCTATCATAATAATACTATACTCTAAGTTTCGTTAATACATTTAAATCATTTTTGACACACTGCTAATAGTTCTCCAAAATTCTTATAAATTATGCATAATAACAAATACAGTTCTTATTATAGTGTAGTTTTATATGATATGTCAAATTGTTTTTTTCATTTCACAAAAATATGTACAATATTTTCTAACAGCGCTCTAAACATATTTTTCAAGAATTATAACAACAAATCTTTAATGGAAATTGATGAATTATGATGATTGTTGAAGAATAGTACCATATAACAACTTGACAAAAGTTGTTGGGAATTTTAGTAAAACGTACTGGCTTTAAAAATACTGAAAATAGACTTTACATACCTTTAGAAATAGGAAAAAAGTTTTATTCATCACAGATAATAAAATACATATACAGGGTGGCTATCACAGATAGTAAATATAAATTACGCGTAGGTTTGGAAAAATTTTGGAATTTGAGTATCTCTAATTGTGAAAAATACTAACCAGGAGATGTCTTCCTATCAAAAAGCGTCTCACTTCCAACTGCTTTGTTATTACTAACGAGTCATTCCATATGAAATCGTCTAATCGGTAAAGCCAGCTTATTTTAGATTTTGCTCAAACTTTGTGAGAATCTTCTTTAGGGTTCCAAAGAAGGAAATCTACCGTCGCGTCATTTAATTTTCGTATGCGTTAGTTCCCGCCTGCCCGATTTAAAGCATTTAAAAAACGTCATTTTTATGCTTTATATATTTAGCTGTAAAAAATTTTTCTGTTAAAGATATCTACACATTCAATATGGCATTTCAAAGCTGAAAGATAGTAGTTCTTGTTCAAAGAATATAAATTCATACAATCAATACCCCCAAAAAAAACAACACGGTGCTGAAAATACGTGTGTTTTACTGATTTTTCGTGGTTTTTAACTGACTCCAGTGTCTCGACTGTTGAATGCAACTAGGTAATATTTCTCAGAGATCAAGAGCACTTATCGTGAAAGAAATAAAACCTACAATTGATTCGTTCGTCCTACTCTTTATAAAAAAAAATCTTTGCTTGATATTTAGAAATTTTGAAAAATCGCATTATTTAGGCTATAATGTGAATGTGTTGATAAAAATATGAAACTTACAGGATAATTAGTTCTTATTGAAGCATTTAATGCTCGTTTTGTTATGTTCATCTTTTGTGCGTGTACAGGTGGTTTAAAAGAAGCAAAAGTATCAGTCATTGTGTTATATTTCGGGGGTATTGATTGTGTGAATTTATATTCTTCGCACAAGAATTACTATCCTTCAGATTTGAAATGCCATCTTAAACGTGTAGATATCAAATTTTTACAGCTAAAAATACGTTTTTTAAATGCTTTAATTCGGGCAGGCGCGGGAACTGACGTATGCGAAAATTAAATGACGATGGATTTCCGTCTTTGGAACCCTAAAGAAGATTCTCACAAAGATTAAGCAAAATCTAAAATAGTGGAGCAACAAAAAATTTATTTTTAGACGATTTCATATGGAATGACTCTAACGATTATTGGTTCACTTAGCAATTCATTGAATGAAACGTATAACGCGTAATTCTGTCATATTTACGAACTTGTTTGCTAGGTACCTATTTTTAATATTTTATGTCCAATCTGTCTCAAATTATACCAGGAACATAAACATTGACACATGTGATGAAATAGAATCTTATATTGTGGTTAATATTTGATAAAATTTACTGTTTCCAACAGAATTAAATAATATGATTCTGATAGGGGTTGCTCGTAATTGCCACCCTTCAAATAATTTTATATATTTTTTTCTATTACAGTCAATGAATTTTGGCCGATAACCTTAATCATTTCTATCTTCACCGAGAAAAACCTGGTCCTTGCGTGGACTAGGGAATGCAAGCTCTGAACAGTCCCAAATGGGACAATTTACTGTATCAGGTACACAGCGCTGATCGGAACCGCTATTTTATTGAAAAGGAAAGCAACTCTGGAGTAACTATTGTTGCAATTTGTGGTTATGAGTATTTGATAGATAACACTGAAGAAATGGCCAGGAACACTAAAATACCTTATACTACACTCAACGCGTGATTTGTTACTTAAGCCGACATTATCTGGAGAGAAATAAATCGGGTTTTAGCAATTTTAGTCATATCTACATGAGTCCTGTTTTAGCAGTTTTAATCCTTTCCAGATAATACCACTCGAGGTGCCTTTCGGCACCCAAGTTGATATCATCAGAAGATATTAAAATGAGTGTTAACATTGCCAAGTTGACATCTGGGGATAATTAAAACTGTTTAAATTTACTGTAATTAGGATGTTTTTTTTCTTACCTACTTCCTTAATAATAGTAAAACAAGGTGCTAATGTATGCGGTGATTCGTAATATGGTTTTATCACAGCCAAGAAGTAATAATAAAAATTTTGAAAATAAACTCCTCAGAGCTGTCACAATTACCCATTAAAAGTAATTGAAGTACCAATTACCAATTATCAATCAAAGTAGTAAATATTTCCATTACCAATTACTCCTCATTTTACACAGTACTTCAAGTATCAATTACTCGTCGAAAATATTTTTTTTTCAAGTAAAGGAATTCAATTACTTTACCTTATACTTCAATTACTCTATTTAATTGAATTACTTTGAATGTAATTGAATTACCAAAAATAATTGAAATATCGACTGAAAATAAAAGAAATTCAAATACCTATCAAAAAAGAGACACAATGTACATGTATTTTTAAATAATTATTAGGTCATTCAAACACGTATGTAGGTAATATTCTACCAAGCTATTTTACATATATAGGTACTAAATTTAAAATAAAATTTTCAAGTCTAAAAGAAATTATTGTGTTGACAAGAAATGGTCTACACACAGACATACATACAGACAGACATTTTTTATTCGATATTTTAGTTCAATGTGAAACGCATTTCTGTGCAAAAATTTTGTTTCTACAATCATTTATTAAAAAATTTTGTCAGTGTAACTAATATTAATAGGTATTTGATTAAATCAAATAGGTAAAATAATAGATATTGCCAATATCGGAGATATATGTATAACATATATTAATATTTAAAAAAATAGTAAAGAACAAATTTATTATTTAATATTTACTTAACCTTGCCAGGCAACTTTTTAAGAATTAAAAACACAAGGACACAAATAATTAAAAACATGGTTTTCTTGCAATCACAGCTACTGTATACTATGTAGTGCACTGGATAACTGAAAGAAAACGAAAATACTGTCAAACGACAAGCTCAGACAAGTTATTAAAGCCGAGTGCGTTGCGATTTTTCTCGGAATATTTTCGATACGATTTCAATTATTTTAAAGTAATTAAAGTATCTGAAAGGAATTGAATTACCCAAAAAGAATTGAATTATTTGTGCAGTACTTCAATTACCAAAAAACAATAAAAGAATTACCAACTACAATTACTTTTACAAAAGTAATTCAAATACCAATTATTTTAAGGCGCCCAAAAAAGTAATTGAATTAAAGTAATTTAGTTACTTAAAAATAATTAAATTACTATTTAAATTCTTTTAATTGAAGTACCTGACAGCTCTGACTCTAATTATAAGAATTTTATGAAAACTCAATCTCTTTCTGTACTAACCACTATTTATTTGTACATGTGTTTGTCTTATATCACTAAGTTTCCCTGACGAATAGTGCGATTAGGAGATTAGATTTTAATAGCCTCCCTGTATATAAGAGAAAAGTGATATGGGCAATTCAAAAAAAATTGTTAAAATATAACATCCAAAATAACAATCTTACTTCAGTAATGACTCGCATTGCACGTAGCCAATGTCATAAGAAATGGTAAAACACATCCAGAATTAAGTTGTTTGCGTCGATTGATTATTTAACAGTACTTTTAAAGCAAACAATTTAGGTTTAGCCTTTACTGCTTTCGCGTAAATAAATCTCTACTTTTATATTTATATTTATCGAGGTTTTCTACAAACAGCAATAATTATTCAATTGTAAAAATATAGTTTCTTAGATAAGAAAATGGTAAGAAAAGTTCTATTTCAAAATCATGTTCTCTACCTCTTTTAGTATTTGATCCACAAAATTTCTTCTTTCAAATAATGATAAATTATTTAATATTATCATTTATAATTAGTTTACTTTAAATTAACTATTCAAATCACATAAATTGGGTATAAAACACAATATTATGAACAAAAATAGCATTTTTCACAATGACCTGTGAACATAACAAAACGATAAAAAGTTGTCACTTTCCTTTGATATAAAGCAACCATACTTGACGTCACAAGTTACCCTTTTTCTTATTTAAACAACAAATTTGTAACTTCTTAGGGAATATATTCGATTGAGTTTATAAAGAAAATAGTTCCAGCTCCATATATGGAACATTTTTATATATAATTTGGTAAAATAATTTGCGTGATTTATTTGTACGTTGAAAGTTATTTCCGTTGTTTATTTTTTATTTGACTTTAAGCTTATTAAGAGTTAAAACTCTGTATTTTCCCCTTTCAGGACCTGACATGAATAAATGGTAGCGGTGCAAAAATCATTCTAAGGAACATGTCTCATTAACTCTAGTTAATCCATGTCTTATTTTACAAGTTTTTCCACATTCGCTGAATAGATTTTTGTCTTATAGAAAATGTATTTCATTTCAAGTAATCATCTTAAAAATTAACCTTAAGTTGAATTGATGTCTATGATCAGATTATAAAACACAGTAATCAAAGTTAATCGATGATTCGTGAATGCAATTTTTATCTTTATTAATTTTAATTTTTCTACGAGCCTTAACAAAGTAGGTTTTGTCTCACTCAAAAGCGTGTGGAAAAATCTCCTTTACCCCACTAATATGAAAAAGTTACTTCACCACACTAGAGTCCCTTAAGTAAAGAGTCTGAGATATCTATGATATCATATCTTTCATTGGCTCGGACGGTCACATGGTACGCAACGTCCATATTTATCGAATTCGTGGTTTGTTTTCATTTAGTTTTTGAGTATTTTAATATGTACTGGAGAGTTGTTGCTTATTTTGAATAAGCAGTTTAAAGGTATGGAATATTGTTAACATTAACAGTGTTTAAAAGTCTGTCAGTGTAGATTTTAATAGATAACAGTAGAATCGCATAGTTTTAGTTGTATAATATTAGTTAGTGAGCGGTGTCACTCAGTAAAAATACCGAGCTGTAGTGCTGTGTATTGTACAAAGAATGACAAGAAAAGGTTTTAAAACGAAAGTTTTCCCACGGAATCCTCAGGGAATAAAGGAATAGGCCGTCAAAGTACGAAGGGAAAAATTCAAATCCTACAAATAAGTCATATTTATGTGAGGTTAGTAACTGCACATTTAAGTATTGTGTACTTAATTATTTATCAATTTACATTATACAAAATTATTTAACGTTTTATCATTGAATGAATTCTCGAAAGCTTAGGCTAGGCTTAGGCTCCCAATTAGATAAACTTTATAAAGCTTTTTTTTTTTGCGCTACAAAAATATAAAACCACGTGGTTCCAAATAAATTAATTTAAAATAAATCTACACGGAAAAATTATACTTACATTACAGAAATTGAAAATTATAATGGAAAAAAATCTGAAAAAAGTATATTATATTACTCTTTGTTACCAAGTTTTCAAACAAGTTAACAGTCTTTGATAAATCAACATTGTTAAATATTTTTCAAGCAAAGGATTGATGAAAATGGTATTTTTGTTTAGTTATGAATTTTTTTAAGGCGAAACTATAGATTTTACTATCAAGGGAAGTTTTTACGCTTAGGATAAATAATTTCCAAGATATCTTAACTTTCATTCTGCTGAAATCCCTATGAATTTGAGAATTTTTTTTTAAACGAAATCTAATTTATAGCACACGTATTCAAAAATAGCTTGGAAAATTTGATTTACTGCATTCCTGTTAAAAATTAATGTTATTCCAGGAAATTAATATTCAACATTATTCTACCTTTGTCATATAACAACCTCTAAAAACGTCATGATAAAATTTAAGAGTATTTCAAACTAATAAATTATGTTTTATGTTATCCAGTTCTATATCTTGAAAAGAATTCATGTGTATCCTTAAAATACATTGCGAACATGTCTTTGGAGAAAATCCTTTGATAATTACGCCAACTATAATGTACGGAAATAATTTAATGTTATATCTATTGAAATAATAACATCACATTCATACATGGCGATTTTATGAACATTCGGGAGTTTACAAGCCTAGGGAGGATTAATGGAACATATTAAATATAATTCAAAATTTAAAAAAAAATTAGCTTATCATTAGTAGAGTGTAATCTCTATTTTGAAGTTCGTGGGATGTGAAATAGTAAAATAATTGACAAACGGTTAACACCAACCCAAAGTTAAGAATCATAATCACTAAACCAGGGTTAAGACTCGTTCTAAGCATTGCATAAAATCGAGTTAAGTATATGACGAAAATCTCTAATTGTAAGCAATTTTACTAACGGCTCTTTTGCACATGTCATTTTTAAGTTTCTTTTTTTTATTTTCGAAATATAAAATTTATCTTAGTTTTTCGCGTTTAGCCACCATGTTAAAAACTGGTAGCATGTATGCTATTATGGTTATGTGTTTTGTATTTAGGATCTATAGATTTATTTACTTTATTCCAGATTTATCAGAATTTAAAGCTTGAAAATTACCATTTTTCTTTAATGGTTCTGCAGTAAAGCCAAACGGGATAACATTTTGATAAGTTTTCTGAGGAATATATTTAACTTCTAAACAGATTGTAATTGACAACTTTTCAAAATGGGGTATTTCAATGGTGAAAATTCCGCGTGGCTACAAAACCGATTAAACGGTGGATGTTCAAGACTATTTTTGCAGTCAAGGTGTAGCTAAAAAGGAGCGGATTAGAATTTAGTTTTCTTCTAGCATGTCAAAATTAAGAATTACGATCATATCTTACTTGATTAATAAGTATGCACAATTGTAAATTTAAGTGTTGAATGCGCGTTAAGAATTTTAAATTCTTCCTTAAAACGTTAATTTCCTCAACCCATAAACCTGCTAATGCTATTCTGATACGAGGGCTTTACAGGTTGTTTCATAGAGGAGCAAATAAACCTCAGCAACCATATCCGCTGCTATCCAAAATTAAAGAGCTATTGGATTTTTAGTAGGAACTGTAAAATTATCATCAGTTTTGGGATTCTCAATGTATATACAGTGAAATACAAATCTGTTGAATCAAGCAGTGCTGAGGCTTTATTGTCAGATATTTATTAACGTTTTTTATGCTAGGTGTCAAACAACTTTAAGACAAAATATGTTGCATATTTTCATCATTAGGTACTAAATTAGCGATCGAAGTGGTTTTGCATTAAATTTGGATACATTTAAGTTCTTATACAGAACGGATCGTGTGTTAAGAAATTTAAATCACAAGCGATGACCTTAGAGAAGATTTGAGTTATCGAGTCAATTTTTCATGTTCGACGATTTGGGGAAACAAATGACCACTCTGCGCGTCTAGGAAAAGAGAGAACTCATTCCACTACTACTAGTAAAAAATGGTTGGCATTCACAGTAGCTCAATGAGCTGACACCCCGCCAGGTTAAATAAAGACATTTTTATTTATTTATTATTTATTTATTTTCTGAGTTTGTTGGCTGTTGAGACAAAGTCTTGAAATAAGACAAAGTCTGCATAAACAACTACATGTCCAGCTTTGAACGTAGATTGTCTCAGAACTTTGCTAAACTACGTAAAAAGCTAAGCGAGTTGGGATGATGATAAACAGGAGGTCTAACAACATAGCTACGATTCTTGTTTAGAAATATTTAGACCTAGAAGTGTGTGTGCTGTTCAGTGTAACATGAGGAATCAACCCCGTTTGGTGGACATTTTATGATGGCATAGGAAGACGTCTCTCAAACAGTTCATACAAGAGTTACATGTACTGAATAGTGTCTTTTTGAATATTCAGTTTTCTTTTTCATACATGATAACACAATAGTGAAACTGCTTTGATGAGGTTAGAGGACGATTGACCAGGAGCTAAGATCAGAATCCTATAGCACACGTTCGTGACATTGGTTAATTTTGATGAAGCAGGATAGTCTTTAAATGGTACATGGGATTATACCAATCAAAGAAACAGATTACGAAGCAGAATTTTAGTATGAATGTACGGTGTCATAATGTAGAGAAGGAAACACCCACTATTCAAATGTTTGTATGAAGTCTTTCCATTTTTTCTGCTTTCCGTTAAGAATATTGCAATATACTTACACATTAATTAATTAATATTTGTATGTAAAATCGGCACTAATGAGCAGTCAATTTATATTCCGTAAAAAAAGCACATTGTTAGCCAACCACCTGCTGGATTGACGACCTATTTATTATGAGGGTGTTATTTTATTGAAATAGCAGTTTAGTTCAGTTCGAAAACTTTCAAGATAGAAATCTGTTGTGTGTTATGTGTGCGACTAGTATAAAGACATTTTTTATTTATTCGATATTTTCTGTTTAGGGTATTGCGTTAGTGGACGTAAAAAATGGCAAGGCAGCCTGCGTTGTTATGTAAAGTGTGCAAGTTAGACTGTGATATGAGTCTATACGTGTAAAGTCGCTGCCCTCTGTGACGAAACATTTCTCATCAAACAGACACCAAACGTTGATTGGCGGAGACAAACAAAGGTAGTAAAACATGTAAGTGCTGTTACGTAAATAAGTTATAAGGTACTGTCTGTCCTTATCTTCCGGTTTGTTTCTGTTATTTACGTCATGACATACAAATTCCCTAAGTAAAATTATAACCAACGATATTATTGTTGATGTTCATATTTTCTATCCGCATGCTATAATCTATAAAATCTTTGCATAGCGATATCTTTCTAGAAGCATTAGCGGCTTCACCATGTATCATTTTACGAAAACTCTGAAGGGCTACCTAAAAATTTTTTTAAACTTGGAATTTTAGCATTTTCTTTAAATTTCAACTTTCAAACCGGTGAAATTAAAAATTTTCAGAGGAGAAATTTCGACTTTTTTATTGAAATTTTACTTTTAATATACGCCTTTTAAGTTGACACTTCAAGAAAAAAACTGATATTTCAAGAAATAAGTTAAAATTTCAAGTTTAAATGAATATGTTACGTGGTTCTTCAGAGCTTTCGTATCATATACATAGTTTAAAAGATCATATAAACACAAAATAAACTTATGTTTGATTTTCACAATTTAATTAACTTATGACAATTGTTTCGCCACACAGTGGCTTCATCAGATGGTGAGTACAAGACTAAATTCTTTATTACAAAGTGAGGATATATATATATATCAACTAACTAATCTAGAGTAACAAAATTGAACGGTAATAAAATAAGGTACAAAATAATTTAGAAAAATATTTAACAGTGGTGAACAGTTTAAATCTAGCTGGTCATTTAAAATAATATTACCATTTTTTAATTTATTAATTTCTAATCTCTCTAATAGTGACAATTTTAATCTTTTATTTTCTGTGTGTAAAATATCAAAATAATTATTAAAAAGAATGATTGTCCTCTAGCAAATGGTTGGCATACGTCAAATCTAATTTATTGTTATTAAAACTGCGTTTATGTTCAGACAATCTTTTTCCAAAATTTCTTCCCGTTTGTCCGATGTGGCGAAACAATTGTCATAAGTTAATTAAATTGTGAAAATCAAACATAAGTTTATTTTGTGTTTATTTGTAAAATGGATTTTCATCAAGTAAAGGTCGAATCAATCAACTATTTAAAAGATCATATTCGATATAAAATATAAAGTTACTAAATATGGTTGCTCGAGTTAGCCATTATAAAAGTGATTCAGATTTAATTATTCATGTAATTAACTCTATCAATTCCTGCATTCGGAGGTTCTAGCCCTGCTCAGAAAGTTTTTCTTTTAATTTTATCTAGAAAATATGTATATGTACGTAGACTGTATGACATGGAGTAGAGTACTATGTGACCGTCTCAAAGCCTTTTTGCTCTAAGGATCTCTCGTTCTTGAAGAGCACACAAATATGGTACACATTTTATTTCTGTCGGTGTCGGTAAACATTTATATAAATTTGCCTTGTCCGGGCCGGCAACGGAGTCAGTTCCTAGAGAAGTATTGCGAAAATACATTAAAATTTCAGCGATCGAACTGAGGAAATATTGATTATACATTTTTCCTGTCATGTGACTTTATGCATTTTTGTATGTTTGCATTGTTTTTAATATTATAAAATCAACTGATATATTTTCTACCAGATATTCATGATATGATAACTCGAAATTTAGGCATAGGAACTTACAGAATAATTTTTCAGAGACTTGTGACTTCCAGATTTCGCAGTTAAGCTGATCAATTTGAGAAGCTTATTTTCAAAACGCAATATCTGACAAAACGTTTACTGAGATATAGATGGCATTTAACTCGTTTTAATGAATAAACTCTTTTTTAAAAACCGTATATTTATTTTTAGCAAAATACAGTTTCTGTAATTTAAAATACGTGATAAATATAGGGGACATAAAAAATTACGCAATTACTCCTTAAAAAAGCGTTTTTGCAGAAATTGCGTTTTGAAAATAAGTTCCTCTAATTTACTCTTTCACTTCCCACGTAAGATAAGAATAAAAGTTTTACGTAGTACGGAGCACTCTGCTATTTACTTTTCACCTTTTTCAAATATTAAAGCAGGTAAAGTGGGCTATGAATTTGAATCAAAACCTAGTAAACTAAGGTAAGTAATACATAGTGTAATGATATATTTAATTTAGCCTATAATGTCGTCCGACGAAACGAGTTTACTAATAGGGTTCTTGTTGTAATTTGAGGCGAGAGCAACGTATGCCCTTGAGGCTTCCAGGCGTCCCCGTTTTCGGTGTGGGGAGCGACGGCGGCCAGAGGCGGCGGTGACGATCCGGGTTGAGAGGTGGGCGCACTAACAATGCTTAGCGCATGCATAGTGCAAGTCTTTGGGGTAGTGTCTACGTCCATTAGGTCTTCCAGTTCTTTGTCGTTGCGGGAGTTAGCCGAATCTGGAGAGCCTGTAAGGCCATCACGACCGTTTTCCATAAAATCCTGTTCATGATTCCCAACTCCGTTTTCTTTCTCCCTTTCGTGAGTAGAGTTGCTCTTGTTATCCTGAAACAATAAGAGGTTTCTCTATAAGTCCTTGTTAGACAAGATTACGTTGCTGATAAGGCGGTAGACGGTAGGATGCATTGAGGAAGGGTTAAAGTTCCTGTAATTGATTTAGGATTATGTGCTTAATACGTTAGTTAAATTAAATGGCAAGTAACAGATATACCTTGTTCATAAAAATAAGTATACCTATACGAGTATTATACAGTATGTCTGTGGATGGGGTTTACAGGAGGTAAAATTGTTAAAGACCTAATCAACTTTTCGAGAAAAAGTGGTTCCAAATAAAAATTTTGCTTTTCTAAAAAATACGATTCATATTGAGAAACTTAATGTTTATTAATTAGTTAATTGATTTTTATACAGGGTACTCAAGAGTAAATTATAATAAATCGTTATTTAGTTCAAGCTATTTATATGCAATTGACATATAACAATTATTTTAAACAAAAAAAAAAAAATTAATATCTATTAATTTTTTTTTTTGTTTAAAATAATTGTTGTCAATAATTTTTTTTAAAACTTGCTTTTCTTAGTCGTACTAAAAAAGTAAAAAATAATTTTTTTGCCATAAAAGGCCAAAAAAAAACAAGGCGTGTGCACTTTGCACAATGTGCGTACAAACGTAGATTGTACAAAGTGCCTTGCCTTGCTTTTTTGCCTTTTTTTGGCAAGAAAATTATTTTTTACTTTTTAGTACGTGTAAGAAAAGCACGTTTTTAAATTTTCCTTTTTAATTTTTTTTTATTTTCTATTTTTTTAGTCATACTTTAAATTATTATCGATTTTTTAAAATTCACCCCCGCGCCCTCTACGTGGGGATATTTGCAAAAGTAACGGTGGAATATTGTATTCCCATCCGATCTTAGTAACTGTGAAAAATTTCATCAATTGGTTATGTTAGGAATTATGTTAAATCAAGGATGCAAGAATTAAAGACAAACATTCTGGAAAAAAACTACATTGGGAGTTAAAGAAAAGCAAGTAAAAATGGAACATTTACATGTCTTAAAAACAATATTTTACATATTCACAAAGAAGTCTTTTGAACGTTGTAAAGTTATTACAAAGTTTATATGTGTTGGCATATTAAATATTTTTACACCTTTAGAGAAAAGAGAGTTATTAATTTTCCTCCTATTAAATGTTTCAGTGAACAATTTTGTAGCATTCCTATTTGGATAACTGTGAATATCATAATTATTATAATATAATTTATCGTATAGATAGGGCTGGTAAAGTTTATACGAAGTCAATTGAAATTGGTCAGTTTTAAAGCACAGGACTGTGCGTACTTAACTTGATATTTTGTCCTATGTATTTAGCAATGGTATCGAGAATCGAATGGTAGTTGAAATTGTGCAGGCGAGTCCGAGACTGGCAATGTAATCAGCCTGAATGAACCATCGACTGCACGTGTTTAAAGATAATAAAACGGACAGGCCCACTAGTATAAAAAAAATCGTTAAATCGTTTCTCACCAATCAACGTGGATTTGTGAGATGTGCCGGTATTGGCCTTAGTTTGAGGATGATGGGCGACGATTGGCTGGGATCAGGATATTCGTCAGTCTGGTTGGTCGGTGGGTGTTTGAGTTATATCAGTCAGTAGTCAACGTGGACTCGATGATGTAACCTAGTTCTTTATAACATTGGTCCAGTGCAGTGCAGAAATATACCTATACATTGTTGTTGCTTAAATAGCGGCGGCTAGTAATATGATACTATGTTTAAGATATCTTTATGAAATATATGTTTATTTATATGATACTATGTTTAAGATATCTTTATGAAATATTATATTATTTTAACTAAATGAGTAAAGTCACGTAGGCGCCTCGACAAATTCCAACAGGCAAATAAGTCAGGCAGTTGATGTTTAGCTATCGCCAAATAATGTTTTAAATCGACTTTTATAAAATTAATTAACAGAAATATAATTCTTGGGTGAAATAGTGGATTTTTATTTTTATTTCTAACACCTGTTATTGTCAAAGAAGCCGAAATAAATTTAGAGTTTCAAAATAAAGATTTACACGTACAAAGTCAACGCATTATTTTAAATATATATGAACGTTTAAAAATCGAAAATCGTGAAAAATGTGAGAAAGAAATAATAGAACGTATTAACGAATTAACTAAAATATCAAAATCAACAATTTATCGTGTAATTAAAAAAAGGAGATGTTTATATATCACGGTACAAATAGGAAAAAGGAAAAATATGAAATTCTAAAATATTGATGATGCTACCAAAAATGTAATACGGCGTATAATTTATAATATGTATAAATGGTTTTCAGAACAGCTTTTACCAAATATTCCGCCTAAATCGGTAATTGTATTAGATAATGCTTCTTATCACTCGCGAATATTAAATAAAATACCAAACATCAGTACAAGAAAGGAAGACATTTTAAAATTCATGAGAGAAAAAAATATGGAAATTCCTGTAAAAGTTTCAATAAAGCGCGAATTACTGAAATTAATAAAGAACAGAATTTCAAAAGGAATATGTTATTGATAACTTATCCAATATACACGGTCATACACTTTTGCGCTTACCTCCGTACTATTGCATATTTAATCCTATCGAGATGGTTTGGGCAACTTTAAAAGATCGTTTGCGAAAATGTAATGACTCTCCAACGTTAAGCGCGGTAGTAGTTGATCATATAAGAGAAGTAATAAATGACCTCGACAATACTGATTTATGGAAAAATTGCGTTCAGCATGTAATTAATAAAGAAAATCAATATCCCAACACTACACCCCATTGCGCCGATTATAATTCAACCGGGTAATGATTCCTCT